>VUQR01016447.1:77387-90905 GCA_015108515.1 Hemichromis elongatus
GGACGACATAGATATTTATAAGTTTGATTGCGTGGGGCTTTACTTTTCTCCATTTGTGCGAGGTTCTGTGGAAATGAGTGGAGACGTTGAAGTCGGCTGAAAATTACACTGAAATATTACAAATACGTGACTGAAAAAAATACAAAGGGGGAAGATTTACAATTTACAATTCAACCTAAAAGCTCCAGAAGTAAAACTTGCTTTGCTCTTCAAAGCCCAATATTCCCCGCTCTGTCGTAGTACGGATGTTGATATTACCTTTATGGGATATATAACTCCATCTTGTTGGACAAATCTGTGTGTGATGTCTCCATAGGGGAGGAAACTGTCGACGCCCGCTCGCCTAATTTCGCTTTTCTCTGTCTAATGAACGTGGGGCCCATGGGACCGACTCTGGCCCGGGGCGGTAAGCTGACACTGGCGCGCTGTGTGTGGTATCCAGGGCCGGGCCTGATGGAAAAAGCCTGCTTCCACTCATGTCAAAGTCATTTACTCAGAGCAACCCCCCGCTTACACACACGCACGGTAAAGACCACCACCTCTCCATCTCTCACACTCCTCTCCCCAGCCCGGCACCGCGACAGTTTGTTTTTGTTATCCTCTGGACCCGTTTGGGAGGAAATTATGAGCGAAATAATACAAATAACGCAATGTGGCATTTTTTTTTTTCTGTCGGTGTTTCACACTGATGTGCTTAGGTATTATCTGCCGGAGGACATCATGTAAGGGCCCGTGTGAATGTTTTGGGCATCGCGGTCTCAGATGCAAGCTGGACATTTTGCACATATTGCGGTAGTTTATTCTTGTCAGAGGAAATTTATGCTCTGTGGCACATCGGGACGAAATCACTGCTTCATATATGGAGGAGCAGAGGCGGGGGGATAGCTCGTTTTTAAACTTGTGCGGCTGGCGTGTGGCGTTGTTGATTGGAGTGTCTGGGGGAGGTTTGATAGATGGCTTAATTGCGTGTAGTCCGAACTTGGAACTTGGAGAGAGGCGGTGGGAGGGGAAGAAACAAGACGAAGGAGAGGAGAGAATGAGAGGCTTTAACGCTGCTGCACGGTAAATGGATTTGGGCCAGATTTGGCATGGGGGCGGGTGAGGAGGAGGAGGGGGGCGGAACTATTCGACACTGATTTCAGGGAGAATTGCAGGGGCAGAGTGCGGATGAGGAGAAGCGGTAGGGGGAAGAGGCGGGGGGCTCGAGCAGAGGGAAGAAAGATTTATGCAGTGATAGGTGGTCGGGCTTTGTTTGGCTGGGCTGTTGCGCGCAATACGTCCAAGGGTTTTCGTGTTTCCTGCACTTGAGGGATTATTATAGGCGGTCGATGGCCACCCGGCGCGTCACACAGCGCCACTTAGCGCTGCTCTGACACCCCGTGGAGCCCTTATGTCTAGCTACAACTCTGGACACTTAGTCTCCAGTGGATAACCGCCTCCCCCCACTCTCTCTTCCTCTTCCTCTCTCTGTCAGTGCGTACCAGCCGTGCGTTCTGCATGCGTCAAAGGAGCACCGTGCGTAACGGGAGAGTCGTGCGTAACTGGAGACAGATTTCACTCCATTTTGCGCTGGGATTCTGAGGACCGCTGGCGGTGTAACGCTCACTTGCAAGGACACTGACCGCTGGGAGCCAGCATATTTCTCCCCCGAAACACCTCACAGGTCTTCTTTTCTCCCTCCCCTCTCTTCTCTCTACGCCAGTTGTACGTCAGAGCTGACATGACGACCGAGACCCCTCAGCAGCAGCTGGAACCTCCGCCTCCTCTGAGATCCAGCCCGGCGTCCGGCGTCCTGCATCCCGCCATGCTGAGCCCACAAGCCGCCACAGAAAGTTCTTCTAATGGCGTCAAGGGAAAGAAGACGAGCTCCGGTTTAAGGCGACCGGAAAAGCCGCCGTACTCCTACATCGCTCTCATCGTTATGGCAATACAGAGCTCGCCCACAAAGCGGCTGACACTCAGTGAAATCTATCAGTTTCTCCAGGCTCGCTTCCCATTTTTCAGGGGTTCATACCAGGGCTGGAAGAACTCTGTCCGGCATAATCTGTCGCTTAACGAGTGCTTCATCAAGCTGCCAAAAGGGCTGGGCAGGCCGGGGAAAGGCCACTACTGGACCATCGATCCAGGCAGTGAGTTCATGTTCGAGGAAGGCTCATTTCGGCGCAGACCCAGAGGCTTCAGAAGAAAATGTCAAGCTCTGAAGCCCATGTATCGGATGATGAATGGCATAGGCTTCGGCACCTCAATTCTACCACAGAGTTTTGATTTCCAGGGTCCATCGGCCACCCTCGCTTGTCACAGTAACAGCTACAACTTGGACATGATGAGCAATTCAATGGCCGGGGGGTACGACGGACTGAGCGGCGGGCACCACGTACCTCACATGTCCCCGAGTCCCGGTTCCACATACATGGCGAGTTGTCCCGTGCCTCCAAACGGGGAATATGGCCCGGATAGCAGCAGCAGTCCTGTACCGTCCTCTCCAGCCATGGCCAGCGCGCTGGACGGTCACTCCCCGTACGCGAGTACATCCGCACACTGGGCGTCCTCCGGCGGCTCCCCCTACATCAAACAACAGCCTCTAGCCTCCAGCAGCACAGCATCCTCTGGTTTACACTCCGGCATGTCGCCTTACTCCCTGGAGCAGAGTTATCTTCATCAGAATGGCAGGGACAGCCACTCCACTGACATTTCAGGTACTACAGAATAACTCGAGGCTTGCAGAGGGGTAGATGAATTCGGATTAAAATCTCTGGGATCCCCCCCCCTCCAAAAAAAATGATAATAATAATAATTTTCACTGCATCTAAGTTTTATCTACACGATAAGCACACTTAAAGCGCAATACTTTAAATGAGTGGGTTTTTCTTCTGCAGAGGCCCGTGTGACAACTGTAACGTGTAAATATAAAATTTTCTACTACACAGAAATTATATGTATATGTGTATATTTTTAAATATGATTGCCCTCTATTTAAAGAGAATCTTAAAGGGAAATTTATATCTGTGCAAAGATATTAAACACACCCAAACACAGAATTTACGATTATTCATTTTAGTCTGTTTGCAGCAGTATTTTCGTTTTCCGTATCAATTGCTTCAAAATGTAACCTGAACACACGAGTTACAAAATAAGAACAAACTTTTTTATTAATTTTGTTAATCAGCAAAGATGCATTGGATATTGGCTGAATCACAAAGCCTGACAGCGCTTAGTTTTTTGTATTTTAGTAAATATAATGACATTTCTTGCTGTGCCTGTAACTTCATAAACTATCAAAAAATGCGTAATTTTTTACATCTGTTTCACCCACAGTTTGTGTAATTTCCACAAAGTCACGTTTATCACACGTCACGGGATATTTCGCCGAATTATTAGATTAAGAAAAACAACTATTTTGCGCTCTCAAGTCACCTCCCAGTTCAACCTCATTTACTTTAACAGAACACAGTCAGGCTTTACTAAAATCTGGGGATCTAACCGAGGCGAGTAAAACCCATGCTGGAGCCTGAAAGGGGTCCCAGAGGTTAACCAAACAAAGACTGTGCAGGTCGGACCACACTGGCGGTGGATTTCAACCACGGCGTATCCACAAGAGACGGAAGGCCTTGTTAAACTTTACGCAGCGTTCTAATTGAGGCTGCTCAGAGGATAGACGTGCTGGACTGTACACAGCACACTCGCTAAAAGTACTGTCAGTCAAAGAGGCCTGTGTGCGTGTGTGTGTGCGTGTGTGTGTGTGTGTGTGTTGTCTGTGAAAACGGGCGCAGGGCAGCGAGCTGTGGCCCGGAGGATAAAGCCTGCTGTCTTCCCCCCTGAAAAACACGATCACATCTGGAGTCCTTATGACCTTGACGGAGCCGCAGTCTCCAATTTTAGTTTTCTGTTTCTAGAAACAGAGCCTCGCTCACAGACACAGGAGATGGCCACTGAATCTGACTAAAATAACGCTGCATTTTGAGGGTTTTCAAAAAATAATGATAAAATGCAATTGGATATAAATGTGCCGGAGCCGAAAGTATCCATTGGGTTTATTTAAAAAGGCTAAAGGAATCACAGAAACTAAACAGAACGGATGTGTGACTGCACTGTGAGCCAACAGGGAGGCTTATAAAAGGAAAACTATTGTGATTAAAGAATTCGGTTATTTTTGAGTTTGTGTTAAGAAGTCTTAAATTATTATAGCAACTGAAAATTCAAGCGTCAACACAGAGAGGACACTTTATTTTTATAAAGACAATAGGAGGACAGTTTACGCTATCAACAATTGTGCTGATTTTAAAGCCACGCAAAAGGATCAACAGCACTGTTTAAAGGGGGAATGGCCCATGATCTGCATTCAGAAGTTCTAATTAAAAAAATAGATTTAAAGTAAATACTGACTTTAGATATATGAAAATTGGTTTATGTTTTATTTCGATTAGATTAGAAAAGACAGCAAGTTCAGCTCATAAGGTTTAGGCATCACGCTGTTGTGTGTTGGGGTTTTTTCTCTCTTTCTTTCAGAATATTTTAACGATAGCGTTAATGTAGTCAAACTGATCAGAAATGTCTTCCTTTATTTAAAAACCCTTCCTCTCTGCCTCTCCACAGTGGGCATTCCGCGCTATCAGAGCCATTCCTCGGTGTGCGACAGGAAAGATTTTGTGTTGAACTTTAACGGCATCTCCTCCTTCCACCCCTCGGCCAGCGGATCCTACTATCACCACCACCACCACCACCACCCCCAGAGCGTCTGTCAGGACATCAAACCCTGCGTGATGTGAGCTCTCCTGTCACTGCGGACTTCAAAACAAGAGAGGCATCACAGCTCCGCCACATCTGAACAAACAAGCAGACTTTTTTTTTTTGTCTATTTGTCTTTTTTTGTCATTTTTGAAGGATTCGTGCTAGGATGGATGGTGGAGTCCGCACTCACATGTTTGCCTCCTATGCAGCCAAATATCTTTATTATTGTTAATTCTGCTGGACTTGAACTATGCATTGAAGAAAACATGAATGAAGAAACTCCAGAGGCCTTTAGAAATACCACTTCGCCTATATGAACCCTGACAACTTTCTTCTTCAAGAGAAGTTTCAGAAACACGACTTTCGATGCGTTTGCTCTTGTAACACGTGCAAACCAATTATACTCCATGTAACTGTATCTTATTACACACACAACGCTTTAGGCTTTCGTGAACTGCAACAAACCTTGCACTTATTGTATAATCCTTTTGCGATTTTTTGTTTTGTTTTGTCCTGTAAAAGGTTTCAATAAAGCTGATATATATTTTAGGCTAAATTCCGCCAGTCTGGGCTTGTATCCATCACGTGGAACGAAATCGATTCACTTGAGTTCAAATGAGCAGATCTTGAGCTTGCGTGGAGCAAAAACACACATTCTAATTAAACAAAGCTGTCTTTGAGGCCCTTTAAGAACGTTCCTGGATTATTTGGTCAGCCTCAGATGTGCTTGGCTAAATGTCTGCTTCTTTACATTTGCTTTTCATTTACTAAAATTGTTAAACCTATTTAGATTACATCATAAAGTGTCACCTATGTGTTATGCGCTAGTACATCTAACAGATAGTTCACACGTTCTATAATATAGACAAGGTATTCTGCTGCATATTGAGCATTTTTGATAAGGTACATTTCATGGTAATATTTCTACTTTTCCTTAAAGTTTGGATGCTTATTATTAAGCATCTATTCATTTGTTGCATAAAATCTCAGTGCATTTTCCAGCACTGACTGCCAGGCTATGAATTTCTATTCTCTAAAATTATTTCCAGCGAATATTCAGTAACACACAAACCTATAATTTTTCTTTTGAATCCCAGTTGTCAAGAAAAGAAATCAGTTAATGCCTTTATTTTAATTTTTTATTTTCTGCTTGACCTTTAAACGTGTACACCCGAGAGAGGATCAGATGTATATATTTTTTGTTGTTTTAGTGATCGTTTTAATAGTTTCTGTTCGGATATGTAGTCGTAATTACAGTGGAGGTGTTGCAGGAGTTTGTACTTATTTGCATTAAAGGGATTACAGTTATTAAAATATATATATATATATATATTATGTAATTTGGACCACAGATTTAAATCTTAAGATATTAACCGAAAAATATATAATTCATAACATTCAATGTGACGCATAACACTCCCGTGAGCACCTTTTGTATTTTACTGGATTTTAAGCGCACTGCTTTAAGATCAACATCCGTTAAATATTGCAAGAGGATGATCTGAAGTTTATTTATACTCAAAGAAGTAGTTAAATCCAAAACAATAATTCTTATTTTATCAGCTAGTTTGTTGTTTTGGTCATAAAGTCACTGGTTGAATCTAGACACAGCTTTTGAATAAATACAGCAAAAATGAAAAATG
The DNA here is from genome assembly GCA_015108515.1 of Hemichromis elongatus. NCBI lineage: Eukaryota > Metazoa > Chordata > Actinopteri > Cichliformes > Cichlidae > Hemichromis > Hemichromis elongatus. The sequence continues at coordinate 83,759 of VUQR01016447.1, forward strand.
TAGCGGAGCGCAGTATAAGATGAAATCCAGGAAAGCAAGATACCTTTAAATGCGCACGCGTGTACGTGAATGTAGGTACTTGCTGTATATTATAAATTATGTTGATGGATGAGAGAAGCGGGATTCTTGTTAAAGCTTTGAGTTTAACAGAGTGAATATGGAGGGAGGATAATTATGAGTCTAAGATCGGCGGTCTAAGGCGGCGGCAGGGGCGGGGGGGGAGTACAGCTTCAGTCTTAGTTTAAACGTTGCTTCATTTCACATGTTTTACAGCCGTGTCTTGCCCGTGGAAGGCAGCTGAAAATCTTTTGCATCCTGAGGCTGCTCCTTTCCATGTGGTCATCCAGGGTTGCCAACATCTCAGGACGCCATATAAACAAATGAAACGACTGGGCCCAAGTCTGTGGAAATGCAACAAAGTGGTATTTTTAGAGTGCGGTAAACAGATCAGACTGACACAGAGCTGCCTCGTCACACAAACACAAAGCAGACTCGGGCTGCCGCACTTGTGCTGTTACTCTTCTTTCTCTGCGTGGTTTTTGGTCACGAATCAAATGCAGCATCCTACAGATTACACATGCAGATAGTTTGTCTGTAGGAGCTTCTTATTAGGACCTTGGCATCACGCGCACCTTTGATTGCACCTCACAACAGCGTTTGTCATTTTAAACACATGACAGCAAACTATTTTCTTTCTATTGGGCCTTAATGAGATACAAACCTGTTCTCACTCAACCAAAATATAATTTCATGGAGAGTAAAAAAATCCATTTCAAATGATCACATTTCATATTTCAATAGGTCACACATCATTTCAATAAGGTCACGCGTGATAAATCCTGCTGCGCTCTTATATCACGCTGCAGAGAAAAATGAATGACCTGGCTGCAGTTGCACAACAAACCCTTTCACAATCTTCATCATTTGTGTGTAAGTGAGCGTGAGAGTCAGTGTGAGGAAAACACAATGGGATAGTGGCCGACTGAGTCATCCTGGTCTTTCTGAAGTGGGCTCCTTTTTGGTAACACAGCAAAAGCAAACAAGCATCTGCAGCCACATATCAAAAAGAAGAATATCTCTGACTAGACAGAAAAGTCATTTTTTAAAATATTGTCACACAAAAGTGGCAAAACTGACCCTGCAGCTGCTGGATTTTCCCAAAAAGGATTTTTCCAGGGGGCATCTTATTTCAATATAGTGGTGAACAGTGCCATCTAGTGGTTATTGTCATAAAACAGAGACGTTTTTTAAAAAAGTCAGGTGACCAACTTTACAAAATTCGGCCACAACATTAAAACCACCTACCAAGATGATGTGTAAACTACCTATATGCACACTGACTTTCTCTGATAGGGGTGGAGGTTTGCTGTAGTGTCAGGAACCATGTTGGCAGTTGCTCCTTTGGGTCCTTTGTGACTGCAGAGTGGGACCTTCGTGGGACTGTAGGATACTTGTTAATGGAATTGATTGATTGGAGAGGGATTTGAGGGAGCCCAGTCATCATTTTGGTCTGTTTGTCATGTTCGGTGGAGGTCTTGGGCAGTTTTTGTAGTTTGGAATCACATCTCCAAAGCAGGAACATTGCATTCTTAATTAGATGACCAATTAAGTTCGTATATGTACATGTATAAACAGCAGCTTACCTACCAGCCTCATGTGTGGGGTTTTTTAACGTACCAGTAGTTGCATCAATTTAATGATCATTATTATATTTTTTGACAAAACATCTCTTAAGCATTTTAACATTATAGCCTTCAAAGTAGCAAACAAGTCTAGCTAACAACAAAATATCACGATTGCAAAAGGAACACTTTTTAATCAGAGTATAGCATCAAGTCAGTAAACTTTGTAGATTTTTTTATCTGGTCAGTAAAGTAAAAGAGAGTGTTAATAAGTTAAACAGCTGTTATGGTGTTCACAAAATTTATCAAACAGGAATTGAGTTACAGATGGAGATCAATGACATTTTTCCTCTTTACGTCTTCTAACAGTTTTTTTTTTAATTATTATTTTTCAGTAGTCTTGCATTTGGATGGGCTCAATGTCACTATTGGTAGCATGAGGCAATACATAAACTTGTAGAGGTTGCACAGGTACAACTCCTCCAGCACAGCATATCAATACGTGCAGAAGCAGAACTGAACCAGAAGTTCAGCTGTGTCTCCCAGCACAGTTTCAAGAGCATGGAGGAGATTCCAGGAGACACACATTTACTCTAGGGAGCTGGACAGGGTGATAGATTGTCCTTAACCCATCAGCCAGTATCCGCTTCTAATCTGGAAGGAGGAATGGAAAGTGCATAGCCATAGCCCTACAAAATGACCTCCAGAATAGAATATGCAGCCACATCTTGAGTACCATGAGGTATTGGTAAACTGGTGTAGTGGGCCCTAGGTTCAATGATCGGCCTCATGTGGTAAGGGCATGCAGGCAGTTCCTGGAGGACGAAGGTATTCATACCACTGACTGGCCCACACGCTCGCCTGACCTAAATCAAATAGAATCATCTTGCATCTCAGATTGTCCAGCTCAAAGATGCCCTGGTCCAGATCTGAGAGGAGATCCCATGGGACACCAACATCGGCCCTGATGTTGTCAGGCATGCATACAAGCACAGACTACTGAGTACCCTAGCTGCAATGACATTTCTGCAAAACTGACCAACCCGCTGCGTCATTTTCTGACTTTGATTTTCAAGGTGTCTTTTCCTCTGTACGGTCGTGGCCAAAAGTTTTGAGAATTACATAAATATTGGAAATTGGAAAAGTTGCTGCTTAAGTTTGTATAATAGCAATTTCCATTTACTCCAGAATGTTATGAAGAGTGATCAGATGAATTGCATAGTCCTTCTTTGCCATGAAAATGAACCTAATCCCAAAACAACCTTTCCACTGCATTCCATTGCTGTCATTAAAGGACCTGCTGAGATCATTTCAGTAATCGTCTTGTTAACTCATAAATGTTCATGAGCACAAGGCTGGAGATCATTATGTCTGGCTGATTGGGTTAGAATGGCAGACCTGACATGTTAAAAGGAGGGTGATGCTTGAAATCATTGTTCTTCCATTGTTAACCATGGAGACCTGCAAAGAAACACATGCAGCCATCATTGAGTTGCAAAAAATGGCTTAACAGGCAAGGATATTGTGGCTACTAAGATTGCACCTAAATCAACAATTTATAGGATCATCAAGAATTTCAAGGAAAGAGGTTCAATTCTTGTAAAGAAGACTTCAGGGTGTCCAAGAAAGTCCAGCAAGCGCCAGGATCGTCTCCTAAAGAGGATTCAGCTGCGGGATCGGAGTGCCACCAGTGCAGAGCTTGCTCAGGAATGGCAGCAGGCAGGTGTGAGTGAGGCGAAGACCGTTGGAAGATGGCCTGGTGTCAAGAAGGGCAGCAAAGAAATCACTTCTCTCCAAAAAAACATGAGGGACAGATTGATCTTCTGCAGAAAGTATGGTGAATGGACTGCTGAGGACTGGGGCAAAGTCATATTCTCTGATGAAGCCTCTTTCCGATTGTTTGGGTCATCTGGAAAAAGGCTTGTCTGGGGAAGAAAAGGTGAGCGCTACCATCAGTCCTGTGTCATGCCAATAGTGAAGCATACTGAGACCATTCATGTGTGGGGTTGCTTCTTATCCAAGGGAGTCGGCTCACTCACAGTTTTGCCCAAAAACACAGCCATGAATAAAGAATGGTACCAAAACACCCACCAACAGCAAGTTCTTCTAACAATCCAACAACTGTTTGGTGAAGAACAATACATTTTCCAGCACGATGGAGCACCGTGCCATAAGGCAAAAGTGATAACTAAGTGGCTCGGGGAACAAAACGTTGGAATTTTGGGTCCATGGCCTGGAAACTCCCTAGATCTTAATCCCATTGAGAACTTATGGTCAATCCTCTAGCGGCGGTTGGACAAACAAAAACCCGTTAATTCTGACAAACTCCAAGAGGTGGTTGTGGCAGAATGGGTTGCTATCAGTCAGGATTTGGCTTAGAAGTTGATTGAGAGCATGCCCAGTCGAATTGCAGAGGTCCCGAAAAAGAAGGGCCAACACTGCAAATACTGGCTCTTTGCATAAATGCCATGTAATTGTCTATAAAAGCCTTTGAAACGTATGAAGTGCTTGTTAATATATTTCAGTACATCACAGAAACAACTGAGACAAAGATCTAAAAGCAGTTTAGCAGCAAATTTTGTGAAAACTAATATTTGTGTCATTCTCAAAACTTTTGGCCATGACTGTAGAAAAAATGAGATCTATTGCTGAATTACACTTTTTTTTAATATGAAAATATCTTTATGCCAACTTAGGGGGGAGGGGTTTTTTTAAGATCAAAGGGGGATGTATGGGGCTCACAGTGTAAATTGAGTTTACCCCAGAGAATCAGAACCAAATATCCCTAAAATACCCAAATTAAGGAAGAAATCCAGAACTGACTGATCTATTTGGTCTGCTGTTATCAATTCCCTGACTTCTCTTATAACGCCACCTTGACATTGGCATTTTTGCTTGAAATGAAAGTTTCGACTTTGAAGAGACCGCCATAAAATTAGATACAGATGTTTATGCTCTGCCAGTAAACAGACATCACCAGAATATGTGTTGTATGGGATATGATACCAGTGCAGATATAGCTAACGTTTAGGAAAACATAGGCACACAGAAACTGCAGAGATTAATATTTGGCAGTAATCATATCTGTTATTTAAGGACCAATGATCTTTAATGGCTTCTGATGCAGGAAATTGGAAGTTGTGTTGTACTCATTTTACTTGACCTTAGGGAAAGCAAGTTCTCTTCTGCCGCTGCCTCTCTAGCCCGTGGGGCTCCTCAAAGCTCAACCCTGGGTCCATTATTTATTTATTTATTTTTTCTATTCTACATTCTTGTACTTGATGACCTTTATACTATTTTCTGCCTTGAGTTTGAACGTGATTTTCTATTACTATTAACCATACTTTAATGACATATTATATGTTCATTATGATTCTTTCTAGTTTTTTTATTTATTTTAATGTGTTTTCTTGTACATCACTTTATGACTGCTTTTCCATGAAAGTGCATTATAAATCAAATTTACTTACTAACACAGAGTGCAAAGGTAAGCATTTCATGTTTTCATTAATCTTTTATTTTAAACAGGAGGTAAAAACCTAAATTTTGTGTGCTTTGTGCACACATTGAAAAATAACAGTATTAGCAGTACTATGGAAAAGTTATGAGAGCTTTTTAAAATGTAGTTTGTGGGGGTTTAAAAAAAAATCAATGTAAGCAAATTAGTTTTCTGATGTTTGATAAGGTAGTGTAGATTTCACAAAGTGGATAGTTGTAATGTAGAAGCCTCTTCCTCGCTCATCATAGGACTACTCTGATCATTGGGGTCTTTCTCTCTAAAATGTAGGGTTTAGCATCTTGGCTGTGACTCCGGATGCAGAGCAAATCTTCTACTCATAGAGATGGTTTCTGGTTCAATCCCTGGCTGCTCCAGTCTATGTGCCAAAGTGTCTTAGAGCAAGACACTGAACCCCGAAATGCCCCCAGAGGGTTTCATTTGAGTGTAAATATCAGCCAAAAGAAAAACTGCCCATGTGAATGGGTTAATGAGGCTTTGAATGCTCAAGCAGAGAAGAAACTGTGCTGTATAAGGAATGGTCTACTTATTTCAGGTAACCACTGTAATTCAAATAAAATTGAATTTAACTAAATGGATTAGTGTACACTGTCACCAGTAGTTTAGTAATGTCTGACTGGCATACTTTCTAATGCTTTCAAATACCTAAGAAAAAAAAACATAATAACAGAGACTGTAGTGTAATAGATACTGTGGTTATCATCCTCATAGGCAGATTTCAGTCAAGCATAACCAGACCATGTGGCAACATGTCTGTAGGCAAGGCTAGGCTCGTACTTTGGAAGTGGGCATGAAGCTGTGTGAGTATTTGTTTCAATGTTACCACAGGTGCTGCTCTTCTCTTTTGCTTCACTTCAAGAACTCCTGGAACAGAAATAGGCTTGAGCCAGAAGCACTCCTCCAGTGCAGGATGCAGGCCGTTTTTACTTCCTATATCATCAGCTTCTTAGGTCAGAGTTTGGACACCATGCTACTGTCATTAGGTATGCTACTGTCACTTTAAAGCAAGACAGCTACTCTTCTTGCCACTGGATAATGCAGAGGTCAATCAGTTCTACAGAGCCTACAAACATATCTGACTACCTTAAAAAACACCCTCTAGGTGCAGACTTCTTGTCATCATAGAAACATTTTTGTTGTGTGGCTCTTATCTGGAAGGCAGGTTAAACTACTTTGCTGCTAACCTTTCTAAAGCTAAAACTCTTGTACTGTACTGATGTTGGGTGTGGGCAGCAACACTGACAGTCTGCTGAAATAGACATATGTGAAGTTAATGAGGAGTGGGTGCACTTGAGTGGCTTTTAATGAATCTCACCAAGAAGATGGGAAAGATCTGGTAAAAGGGGCACATAGAATCGCTTTGACTCTAAGGTCTAGAATTGATCGGATCAGTTACCATTAGACCAGTAATGGTTAAACAACTGTATTGCACACAGTTGTTACTGTCATAGTGTGAAGAGAAGGGCATTTACAGTCACTAAACAAACATGTTTCTTTATTTTTATTTTTTTTTAATTTTAAGGAAAAACGAATGGGAGTTCGTTTTTGGTTTTAAATGCTCCACTAGGGGGCAGAGTTTAGCAGCAACTTATTGGTTTGAGTAATAATCCGTGGTGTAGTTATTTACCTACGGAGATAATGGTAACCACCAGGCGTGATTTTTCTTGTTTAAAAATAGCAACACAATTAAAGCAGCCACTGCAGCAGCATTTTTCCCTCATGCAAAAAAAAATGGGTAAAAATCCCAGTAAAGCTCATAGTAAAAGACACAAATGATTATTGTGCTATGTTTTCTGTTTGTAGTAAATACTAGTTAAATCACTTACTCTGCTCACTTTCTCTCTTAATCCAAATCTCATTTAAAATGGATTGCATACTCAGAGTCACTTAATCAGAATCAGCTCACTGCTTGTTAATATGATTCTTATTTAACTCCCTATTTGGGATTCCAGAGAGTGCTTTCTTTCGGCTGATCTTAAATGTCCAGTTTAGGGTTAAAGAGGGGGCC
>VUQR01016447.1:110171-130240 GCA_015108515.1 Hemichromis elongatus
CAGACAGACAGAGATGCAAATTTTTGGATGCTTTACATATTGCATCCATTCAGGAAAATCCTTTTTTTATTTATGATCTAGCAAAAAAAAAAAAAAAAAAAAAAAACACAAAAATAAAAAAAAAAAAAAAAAAAAATTAGCCGTGACAAAATGCGGCTCTCACAAGTTGTAGGACAATATGATCTACACCCGCTCATCAACCGAGATCAAGTTAAAGCCTATGATGGGGCACTGAGGTCCCTGAGGTCTGAGTGGCATCAAAGAATTAGGAAAGAAGCTCATTTATTATTTAAGACACGCTGCACAAATAAGGCAACAGCGTTTGGGTCAAGTCTGATCATCAGCTCATGGCTGTAAAGGTTTTTCTGTAAAAGTTTCTGAATTAAAAACCTTAACTAAGCATTAACCTCCTAAGACCCGAACTCTTCCATGGCATGCATTTTTAGTTTCTCTTTGATATTTGGGCATGACTCAGGAACAAATCTAGTAGCTGAACTGATCCCAAATTGATGCAAAATTTTAAAGAGAAAAAGAACAGACTCGAATTGCAGATTTAAATAAAACCACAACAGCCCTGGTGTGATCTAATATTAGCTCCAAAGAAATAGTGCTGAGATTGGGGTGTAAAAGGATTTTCATCAGATGCGCGTACTAGGAGTCAAAGTCCAGCTGTATTGTAATATGCTCATGTAAATTGACGATTTTAGCACTAGGTGGTCCTTTCTTTCCTTTGCTGATCAGCCCAGTTTATTTGACCAGCTGTACTGGTAATGACTGGAAATAAATGGAACTTAACTGGACAATCTAAAAAGCTACAGTTTTCTGTTCATTAACAAAAAAAGTACAGAAACGCGTAAAAGCCCTACTCTAAATCAGATAAAACTAAAGCAGTATGACTATTGGAAAGACTCAAAATATAACTGTAACTTAAATACTCAAACAAACAATCTAAGAATCAGTCGTAATGCAAAAAGCCTGACATGTCCTTAGGTATGTGGCCTGACCTTCCCTTGCTCATTCTGCTCTTTTGCCCTTTTTCTTACACTATCCAGTCTAATAAAGATGAGAAGCCATAAAATTAATCCTTAGAAATGTAAAAGTGAGAGACAAATAGGGTGTGATCATGGTCCATAAAGCACACAGCCAGTAAGAGGCCCTCAGAGCAGGCATTTAACGCAAAGGAATCTGGTATCAGTACAAGGCCTTTCAATAAATCACACAGCACACGGGCTGACCCCCACATAAGGGCACATACACACTAACAGGCAGCGATGTGTGAACACACACACACACACACGCACACACACACACATCAAGTACAATTGTTAGGATAGATTCAAAATGCTAAATGTGCAAACCTACCCAGATCAAACATTTTCTCTTTCCTCCCTCTCGCCCTGAGGATTGCATGATGTGGTTTTGGAAGTCCAGTAGTGTCTCTGGTATTTGTACAGTAGTGGACATGAGGCTGCAAATACTTCAAAGGAAATCAGATAAAGGGGCCGAGAACGCTGTGAGAGTCTGGAGCCCACGGTCTCCATGTCCCCAGCAGACCCAGATGTTCCAACCAGACCCAGATGTTCTGATCTTTGACCTCGGTGGGATTCTGATGGAAGAAGTCATCACTGATCCAGGGCTTTTAAACCCGGGATGAATTACTGCACGGACAATGACAGGGACATGAAGGCGGGACAATGAGGAAGAAGCAGACTGCTATGTAGCCTGCCTGCAGAAACATGAAAGTTAATGTATACACAATGTGCACAGGTGTGTGAGTCACTGTGTGTGTGTGTGTGTGCGCAGGTGGGGACATACTTGTAGCAAAACGAGCGAGTTCCATCGTTTCAGTGCTTGGACCTACAGTCACAAATCTGTCACTGGTCAATTTCTAACGCACCTCCGCCAGCATCGCCTCAACTTATCACTTCCTTTAAAGCACAAAAGACCCTCAGTTTCAAGCAAAGAGAAGGGAAGAAGGAGGGAGGGATGAAATCGGAGACCTATGCAGTAATTTGTACAACAGCAGTCGTCTCTGTTTTAATGGCTGTTGCTCAGGTGTGAGAGCGAGTTGTCCACAAATCACGTGGCTGAGAGTTTGATCCATGGCCCTTCCACAGGCCACGGCATCTCTGAGCATCTTACTGAATTCCAAGATGTTGCTGATGATTGGCCTGCTCTATTATCACTAGTTTGTGTGTGTGCGTTAACAGGAATGTTAACGCACACACACAAACTAGTGATAATAGATAAATGATTTTAAATGTACTTTTTAAAATTAAATTCACAGTACATCCTAATCTTCTATAATCTGCTTCGGTAATAACTTAATACTTAATTCTAGTCATACAAAAAATTTGACTGACATGATGTATCTGTTCAAGCACAGATTGATTAATAAGATCATTTAAAAGCTGACAAACAAATTTTACATTAGCAGATATAACTGTGACTGAACTGAAAGAAAATTTAATAAAGGGACAGAAATTCAGGCCAGCAGGTTTGACTATACAGAATATTTTAAGGTATTACTTCATTGCTTTAAATACAGTAAAATTGTATTACGAGAAATTTACTTACTTTGAATATTTCAAACAACCTAAAAGCCAAAAATGTTTTCATATATTTTCCTTTCAGTTACTTAACATTTGAAGAAGAAATATTGTCTGCACGACTGCACCCGCTTATTTTAGCTCTTTTTGACACAATATGTTGTTTACACTGGAACAAAATATGGAAACCACAGTCATAAAAAAAAAAAGAATGTAGGATACCTCTGTCTGCACTGCTCCTTCAAACTGACATACTTTCTATTTAGTGTAATATATCTGGCATCTTATGAAATCCTGGAATCCTGAGCAGAAGAAACGAAGACCTGTGGGTTTCATTTGTGCCACTCTGTGGCAACACAAATCAGTGATTTCATATTTATCGTTTCCTCGAGTCAATAAAGCATCACTGCAGTAAATTTCAATGAACTCCGAGCTGCTGCGTCTTTAGGAATTCAAGACAGTTATTAGCCGCTCCCAGCCAGATGTCAAAGGCCAGGTCCAGCGTGTCTCATTCTATGTATGTGCTTGTGTCTACGGGGGAGAGCGAGCGAGCTGTGTGAGTTACAGCTCAGGTTTCCTTCCCTCACTCCCCATGCAGCTTGGCCTGCACACAATGTGTTAAGTGACCTCTAAGGGGTGGCCCTGTCACCTTGACGAGTTTGTACAATACTACATTGCACATGTGAACACACACACACACACGTATACACAGTAATGACAAATTTAAAGCCACACAAACACACTTAACAAACTGAATCAGTAGAAAAACAAGAGTGCGTGAATCTCCTCAGGAAAACAGTGAAATTCATGTTAATATTTAAAAGCTAAAATATCACAAACTCTATTTCATGTCATCTTCTCGGCTCTCTCTCTACTGTGTTGATTGCTCTCCATCAGTGCTCATTAAAATTCCTGGGGTAGCCGTGTGATAAATATTTATGCGGCTGAGGACACACTCCACACACACTCCAAACACGCTGGAGTGGCTGGATCTGACTGCCGATAGTGTTAAGTGCCTGGAGGCTCTGGTAGAGAGCGGAGACCCACTGCCTGCCGCGTGGTTGTATACATTGAGGCGTTTACTGTCAAGATAATGGGAGGAGGATTAAGATTTATGAGTATTAATGGAGTTTAAGTTCTGCTTCTATGTGTGTGTCCGTGTCTGAGGATAATCTTTTAATGTGTGAAGTTTATGGAAATGAAGAGGAAAACATTGCACATTAGCACATCTGGATATAAACGCATTTGCAGACACACACACATACGCACACAAACAGAACGTAACCACAGTGGAGCTGGACTCCTCACTACTGTTCCACAGAGCTGCTGCTGACCCCCCTCTTCCTCCTGTATTCTATTATTCCTGTGGACGGGAAACAGATCATAATTCCAGGAGTCAGCAGAAAGCTGCAGAGGGAGAGAGTAAGAGGTGGAGGGAGGGAGGGAAAAGAGTATGGGTTGGCGCGGGAGTGGGGGGGTGGGGGACTCAGGTGACTGCTCACTTCCACTGAGGTCAAACTGAAACTGTGCAGTTAAGTAATTTCCAGTGAAAAGTAAGTAAGTGTTTAGTCTGTTTGGGCATTTGTATAATGAAGTCTGGGTGAAGCCGTGGCTTCCACTGAAATCAGCTGGTGTGTGTCAGTGTGAGCGTGTGTGTGGTGAGTGTTTAACGTTTCTATAAGCGTCTGGCTGTTTCATATTTCAGAAGACATCAAAAGCAAACTTAATTTCCCTTCTTTAAACAACATTCTTTACAATCATACTTACAAGCGAGAGAGAGAGAGTGAGAATGAGTGAGAGACTGAGGGGAGAGGAAAATCTCATCGTCTCTTATCTTAATTGTTGTGTAATCTCAGTTAAGCATCGAGGGGTTTGTCTAGGCTTTGACACCCAGCCTCAGTGTTTTGGTACAGATGATGACTGTTAAGTAGTTTCTATATTCTCCATGCAGAAAGTCTGGGTCCAGTTTATATGATTAATATGGCAACAATTGAAATGCATTAAAGTAACCGCTACACTGCTAGCATTAGATACAGCTTTGATGCGTATAGAGAACATTGGTAACAGACAGATTAACATTAAGACCTCAAGCCTACACATAAAAATCAAAGACTATATATAAAAGATGGACATAAGCTGTGATGTTACTACAGCTGGGTACCTTTCATGCTTTAAAACACGCTGGAATCAGTACAGGTACCTGGAATTTGGTACCAGAAGTGAATGAAAGTGCTTTTCTGGACTTTGTTCCATCTGAAATGATAAAATCACTTTTTTCTCTTGAGTCTATACTTCTCCACTGAAACATTTTATTTCTTTGAAACACTTTGCACACAACACAAAAACCAAATCTCTGTGTTTTGACCAGTCAGGTGACCCTTGTAATTAAGTAACTGACTGTATACTGTTTAAGGAGCATAACATGTAATGTGTAACACTACTAACCCCAGTTATTGATATTCTAAAACATAATACATTTACATGCAATATAAAATTAGTATGGGAATAATATATGGAAAAAGATTTGTGTTTGGCTCGCTGGATTTTGCCTGCATTCCCGGACTGCGCAGGCATTGTCTTCTAGCTGCACAATCAGCATTCTTATCTATGATTATAACATCACAGCCTCAACTGATTAAATGTGGGAGTTATGGGCGCGGTGGTTTACTTGTTTTCTTGCACAACTTCACATAAGTTTTGCTGTTGTCTTTTTTCACCCCCCAAAAACACACACCAAATTATAACCTTGGTCTTATTTTGGAAGGCTTTTGCAATTGCTTAACACTGTGCATAGCAAAATAATTGCTGAGAGCCTGGCAGCGTCATTTCTACTAATTTCTACAAAAACCCACAAGTCAGCCATTCAGGCAGATTTTCAACCAACCAAAAGTTGAGGCAGATTATTTTGAGGTTAAGCCGAAAGTCAGTACACCTGAAACGATGGCGTAATCCCTCATTGTACAGGCCTGACTGGTAGGTCACAGTTGAACCAAGAAGTCAGCCAGTTTTTGTGTGATCGTTTCACTGTTCACTGCTGGGAACAAGTGATGTTGGCAAACATGTGGGTTTGAAACCTGTCTGACAATCTAACTTGTATTTCTTGCCCTGTTTGACTTCGTTCTGTTGTTTCTCTTTTAGTGCGAGTACAATTTTGTTATTACTGATGTCCAGATCTGTTATTATATACTGAGTAGTAGCAAAATTAAATTATGGCTTGATGAGCCAAAATAAAAAAAAACAAACAAAAAACTTCCCTCCTGCCTTGGCCTTTATCACACAAACAATCTACTTTTAGTTCGACCTCATAGTACACAAACACACACATCGAGCGTGTATGGGTTACAAGTCTGCCCTCATTTTGGGAGCTGTTTTAGTACAGATAACATATATGTCAGCTATGTGGAGAGAAGATCAACAGGTGAGTTTTGGCTGAAGGATGTGGTACACACACTTTAGTACACACATGCACACAGAGTGAGATGATCCCTTGATGTGATCTAATTCAGGCCCTGGCTGAGCTTTCAGTGGCGTTGGGGTTTAGCTAGGCAGTCGCACACAAAAACTTCTGTCTGCAGTTTTCAACTCCCATCACACTATTTATTAGCCTCTTGCTCTTTCTTTCTCCCCATCTCTGTTTTTCATCTCAGCCGCTCTCTGAACCTACTAACGTACAACCTTGTCTCTCCTCTCTGACTCTCACCAGCCATTGCTCATTTTCTGGATGTAGTCAGGTTTACTCTGGTTCAAGAGGAACACTGGGGTTTTCTTTGTATCATACATGTGTGCAAGTGGAAAATTTCAATCAAGCATGCAATAAAATGTGGTTAAAGACACTGACATACTATGTACTTTTCATTTTTGACCACAAACTGTCATTTCACTTGTTTTAGGTATACATTTAGATTAGTGGTCCTAAGAAAATCCTGAGGGACTGATAAAGAAATAGTTTTTCTTTCTGACTCTTCTAGTATTCTTTTATATGAACATTAAACATTGGAAGAAAGACAAATGGCCACACCACAACACAGCTTCAACAAGTAGCTACGACTCACAACTCAGATTCTGCAAAATGCTATTTACATCCAAACTGTACAATTCAAAGTTCCAGCAGGAGGTAGTCCAGATGTGTCTTAGCGCAATGCCAAGGAAAGACATCAATTAATTTACCTAACAATTGTTGCTGCCCATCAATGAGTTAAGGTGTTATAAGGCCATTTCCAAACAATTTAAAGTCTGTTATTCTGCAGTAAAAACGTCATGATAGCCTTCCCAGGAATAAATGTCCCACCAAATTCAGGCCAAAGTCAGGGCGTGGAACGCTCAAATAAAGTGCAAATAATCCAAGTTCTACATCTCAGACTCTACAGGACTCAATTGGCATGTTAAATGCTAGAGTTCATAAGAAAAAAAATGACCAATATGAGTTGTTTGGAAGGGTTTCCAAAAGAAAACCTCTTCTCTCTATAAAAAAAAAAACAAAAACAAAAAAAAAAACATGGCAGCACAGCTTAGGTCTACAAAGTTGGATCTGAACAAACCACAAGACTTCCACCTTCCACTTCCTTTGAGATGAATTTTTAAAGATTTTTCTGTTTTCTTAAATAGGCACATATACAGTGAAAAACTAAATTACATTTGACAAAAGTACCTCTCTAGATATTCCTAATACTGCTCCATTAACGCATTTTCCAGTGAGATTTTCGCAGTAGAAACTTGTTCTAATGACAACAGTTTACTGATATTTTTTAGGCTAATGTTACTCACTTCTGAATTCATTATTATTCAAGAGAAATGAAGTCAAAACAACAGGAAAAGACAGAGAGAGAAGGAGGGCAAGCAGGAGGAAAAGGTCGGCTTGAATGGACATGCTCATCTGCTTTGGGTCGATGGATTTCAATCCCTGCTTACTTCCCTTATGTCTATCCTGCCTCTATAACACGGAGGGAGACAGAAGGATAGGAAAAGGCCAGTGGCGGTGTTGGATGACATGTCGTGGACAGGGGGAACAGTCTTCTATAGGCTACATCTCATCCAGAATGGCGTTTCCTCTCTGAGCAGCATTCCTCATCTTATCAGCTCCAATAATCTGCAGTTCTCATCGTGCCCAAACAGGGAGAGCCAAACCTGAAAGAGTGCAGAGGAGAGAGAGAAAGAGAGAGAGCAAAAAGGAGCTCATTTGCTTGCTCTCTCATCCTCTAACTCTCTCTTTCTAGGTCTGTTAGCTGGTGATAGAGTGATAAGGTAGGGAAGACAACAGTGAGCTGTCTGGCACTTAGAGGAAGTGGTCGCTCAGTCCTGAAGACTGAGCATGCTCCAAAAGTCATGGATTCGCAAAGAAAGGAGGGAGTGCAAGTTACTAAAAACATTTACAGTCTGAAATCTTCACTTTAATCAAAATACGAGAGAAAGTGACGTTTGTCCTTTTTACTCAAAAACATAAACAACAGAGGCTGTTGGCCATAAATTGCTACGCAGTCATATGTAAAGTGTTAAGACCAATGTGTAAATACAAGAGCGGTAAATTTAGATCACAGTAAGAAGTAGTATTACAAAGTAACCACCTCTTGTTATCAGTTTTAATTTAGTTTTCATATGAATAAATACATTCATATAAATGTGTAACTGTATAAACTTTGATTAATTTCAAATTGAATTTGTATTATCTACCTGCTGTACCCTCAGCAGGCAACCCCGGCTCACACAATCGCTGGTGTAACACAATCTAGAAATGGAGACCGTTCACTCTCAAGGTAAAAATTGCACCTTTAATACAAGGAGGCCTACTTTGAAAACCAAACAATCACAGTGAGATTTTTGGTACAGCACTCTCTTTGCAACTGATTTCACCCAGTGAGAGCCAGCAGCCTCCCACAACCTCTCGCCAATGGACTGGGGAATACACACTTTTCCCTAGTGACCACACCAGGGGCTTGCTGATCGGTCACTAGGCCTGTGTGACTGAGGCCTAAGCAAGTATGAAATCTAAGGCAGACAGAACTACAACAGTAAAGCCCAAATTGTAACTTTTTGCACCAGATTTTGCTTTATTGATACTGTGCAGCTACTTAAACCAGTCAGTTTTCTGAGGGTTCAAGCTGTGAGGAAGGATTAAGAACAAAATATCAGATGAGCCAGCTCAGAGAATGACTGAATGTAAAAGAGAAAAACATTGAGCGTGAGTGAGAGAAAGAGTACGGGAGGAAATAAAGAGGAAAGGTAACAGTAATGCAATAGAACAGCCTTAAGGTTACAGAAATGTAGAGGCGCTGGAGTTCAGGAGGGTTCGAAAAAAGTGTGTGTATGAGAACGAGAGACTTGTGAGTGTGAGAGACTTGTGAGTGTGTGAATACTGGGTCGCCTGAAGAGAGCGGCCCCAGAATTAATTACCCAATCAAGATAACCAGCCAGGGAAAGACATTAGGGAGGTCACACTACAATTAACCTCTTAGTCTAAACCTCTCTCTCTCTTTTACACACACACACACACACACGCACACACATACACACAAGTCATAGGTTCATTGGAAACACAGTGAATAAAAGTTTAATATCACTTTTCAGGGGTGACTTTCGCTGACTGCAGGACCCAATATGCTCTTATTTTGAAGCATTTCCTGCACTCTGTTATTTTTGGGAGATATAGCGACTCTACCTGTCCTGTTCAAGAATCCCTGGCAAAGCCATGTTGTTTACAGTGGGATATTGAGTGAGTCGGGGGCTTGAGTGGAGTGGAGTCGGATGTGGTTCACACATTCCACCAGAGACTCAGATTACACTGCAGGAAACACCGGCCCTGCAAGACACACACTGCCTGACTCTGTGATTTATAAACATACTCCTCTATGGGACATACACACTCTCAGAGACACACATTAAAAATCTCAGCGGCTTTGCTCTGAGCCAGTGCTGCACCTACATCTCTCATTCACTTTCTTCCTTTCCTTCCTTCCTGCTTCTCCCGTAATTCTCAGACTCTTAGCTGGCCTCCAGTTTTCTCCTCCTGTCGCAGTTATTAGTAAAGACAGCTCATGGGTGTTAGCGCTGGTTTGACATCATTGCATATTCATGAGCTAGTGGGTGACCATTCAGTCTGGCATTCATTAGTAAACACAACGTCAATCACCATAAAGTGGCCCTTTGTGAAAGGTTTATGAAAGACACACATGAAATAGGTCTCTGGGGAGACTGTCCTCATCAGAAAAACCCAAAGAAACGACTTACGCTTATGTTTTCCCGATGAACAGAGACACCGAAGACGGACCACCAGTCAATCACGGATTGACATATAACATATTCAGTATTAATATTATATTATTAATATTGCCCGAAATTGGAGCAATAACATGAGGGTCAAAGATTCAGGTACTCCAGGTGAAGCCGATGCTTTAAAAAAAATGCAAATGCTGCTTATGCATATAAGCCCTACGCACAAAGTGTCCTTGGAGTGAGACTTCGATGAGTCTAAAGTACTACCATGAAAAATTACTCACATCAGCAGCTTTGGCAAAGAATCACTGACTGACTCCCAAAGGATGGTAATGGGTTGGAACTACAACTCAATCAAAAGACTGAGTTTTAGTTTTTCATGCTCTCATTATGTCCATATCACCAGCCTAAAGCTCGAAACAGATTTTATAAAACCATTTAGGAAAATGTAACACAGGTCAACGGTTACCCTGGGGTGTCTAGATCTTTCCCTCCTCTCCCGAAAAGGCTCAGTGCATCTTACAATCCGGTATCCACGTTCCCTGAAGCTGCTCAGCGGAGAACCCTGGGTAATCAAGCCCAGCTGTGACAAGGGGGCAAAGACAAGGGCTGACAAAACTCACTCTTCTCTCCGTAACTCTTTCAACAATACCCTCTTACTCTCTTCCCCCCGCCCCTCGGCCTTTTCTCCTCATCTGCCAGGTTTCTCTTGTCAGGCTTTTGGATGAGTAATGCTGGCTAATAGCTCAAGAATCCCAGCCCACGATCCTCCTTGGTACTTCCTGGATTCCTATCTGGGGCACACTGTGGCCAACAACTTGCGCTACACTGCAAAAACCTTTAAACCTCAATGAAACAAGTGAAAATTTTCTACCAAGGAGGATCGTGGGCTGGGATTCCTGAGCTATTAGCCAGCATTCCTCATCATCGTAGAGCTTTTGCAGTGTAAGGTGCTGAGGATACACCTCTTCATTAAACAAAAGGCATTGTGGAACGTTAGACTGACAGAACGTGTAGGTGCCTTTAGCCTGAGGCAGACCTGGGGAGACTACCTTGCCTTGACGAGAATAAGTCTTCCGATCTTAATAACAACCTAGTTCTCTGTGTGCAACAACTTTCTCAATGCTTCTTTATACTTGCACACCTTCACATCCAATGAGGCTCCAAGCTGTTGCCATGTCTCTCTCTTTCTCTCTGGGAGCAGTACCGGGTCAGTCTGTGGGTTGGACTGCTGAGGGGCCCAGGGTGGTTCCGCTCTGACGGTAGGAGGAAACTCCTTCAGGAAATACCAAACTGCCAGACATACACACTCACACACACAATCCACAATCTCCCTTTCTTTTTCTAGTACTAGCAGACTGAAGCTCTGCACAAACTGCCCCAGTTAAAAGTCCATTACTGCCCTTTTCACTTTCTGTTCCGTCACACCGAGACAAGCAGGCGATCTGAAAATACAGTTCTGTTTGGTGTAGTCAAAGATCCACAGGTATGTCGCATTGGATGTTAACCTGCAGTGTTACACAACCCAGAAGCTGGCAGACGGCCAGAGGTTTTATGGCATCAATTACAGGTAACTTTAACAAGTCGGCTCAATTAAACAATAAATCACAGCAGAGCCAAGTTTCTGCCCCCGAGAGCCCAACCTCTCCACGCACACCATTAAAAGTTGACTGAGGTGTTTCCTTACAGAAGACTGAGGAATTAGATTCACTAACATGCAAGAAAACAGGCACCTTTACACAAGACCTCACAAAAATGGATATGAGCTCTAGTTTACTAAAAAAAAAAGAGACTGAGTAATCTTATTTAAAGATTTGATTCATCCCAAATATACATACATATATATATATAATTTACTATAGGTGAAATTACACCATAAACAAGTACAACCTTCCTAGCTTCAGTTTAATTTTCTCACAGCTGCCATCAATGACAGAAAACAGGATTTCACAGAGAGCTTTCCCAGCTCCACAAAAAAGGTCCAGAACATTTTTGCAGAGCTGGGGAAGACGGAAACAAAAGAGATTTGCCTCTGAAAATTAATCACTCTGGTCTGCCCTGACACCATTCAAATCGTTATAGGTTAGTGATGACGCAACCGTCTCGGGCTCTTTTGCATGCTTTTGACCGCTGACATCACTGACGCTTTGCTTCACTCCAGAACACTTGTTCTCTATAGATAAACTCTCCCTCATTTTAATATTTTCCTGAAATCTTATTGTGCTAAAACAACAACGGTCCCAATAGAAATTGAGCTATTTATAGAGACAATGTGCTACTGAAACCTTGAAAGATAAAGAACAGAGTGTATTATCTGCTAGATTGGTCTGTCACTGATGTGACAGCACAAACTCAGATTTGATGATAAAACCTGTGTGACTGCAATAGAGTCAGTTTTCACAGAAATATGCGTCAGAAGGTTTGTGAGCAATTCCCAGGAAGTTCATTAATGCTATTTTAAATCATGTCATAATCTTCCATTGGTACTCTACTAACTTAAAGGGAAACTCTGATTTTACACATGAATGTTAGTGTCCGTGCCTTCCGGAGTGGCGCTCAGCCTCTGAAAACAATAGTGGGAAATGTAGGATATAATGTATTTGGAGTTTGACCCACAGAGTGTGAAATGTCAGAGTATCTGGAAATGTGGCCTCATTGGAACGATAATTACACAGAAGAACACAAACTCATGTCTGCGCCTGAACACAACTTCAATAAAAGCAGTCCTCAACAATACACCTCTTCCAAGGCTGTCTGATTCTAATTGTATATTTCTACTGTATTTTCCACTAGAAATGACAGAGCATCTTACATTCCCTGAACAAACACTGAGGTTATTTCAGGCATCCGATCAATCGTCATAAATAAAAAAAAATCCAACGTTAGTCAAGAGCCTATCTCAGCTAAGGTGACAGCCTGGATAAGGTGCCAGTTTAGCTGCCAACTCATGTAAAATATTTGAAATCTAGTTAGGCTTGAAGGAAGCTTCTGATTCACCAGCAGGGACATGTCATTTGATACCAAAAATCACTTCAAACTAACTATTTGATGCAACTGAATTCCTAAAATTTTGATTCAGAACAAACAAAGTGATTATAAACATCTTTAAATGTTACAATCTCTTTATTTTATCCTTATTTTTTAGCTAGTTTAAACACTAGTCTTTGCTTTGGCTTGGTCTTTCAGTTAACTCAGATGACATTGTCAAGTCATTTTTTGTGTCCGAAAGTGCAAAGTTTACATAATTGTCTCAGTTATCTTTGTCTGAAGTGTGTGTGTGCGCCTACTTTTGTGTGTTTTCAAGCTGCAACACTGTGGCTGACCACAGGAAGTTCTAATCAGCAGTACGGTGTGGCTAGTACCTTCCCTTTTCCCTTGTGACCTCCTCCTCCCCACCTCCCTCCCTCCACAATAGAGATACCAGGATCGCATTACCGACTCTGAGGGTTAAGGGTCAATCCCATTTTTCAGCTCTCTCTGTCCCCCTTTTCCCCTTACAGATTCTTTCCCAGAGGTTACAGGCTTCTGTCACCTAAATTCACATCAGTTCACGCGTGGCAAAGGAGTGGTATCCATCGGAAGCCCTCCACCTCATCTCTCACACATACACCCACACCCCCCCCTTGTCCTCGCCCACATAGCCATTTTCGTGTCCCCTTGACAGACAGTCCTCTCATCTCAGGGAGCACTCACACAAAGGATTGGACATGGTTAAAAACATGTTAAAAACACTGCTGGCCTCTTTGTGTCACTGAGTTGGTGTGTCTGTTTTTTCATGCTGTGGAGGACTGAGTTACTGGGAGGTAACTCTGAACCTGGACTGACCTTGTGCTTTGAAAGCCAACCTCTTTGCAATTAAAAAAAAAAAGTATAAAAAAATCAGTGGACCTGCACTTCAAGAACTAAAAATCTTGCTCTGAACAAATAGCATGAGATTGTATACTCCGCTGGAAAACCGAAGTTATTCCGAACTGAATTCCAAGCTCACCAGTCAAGTTTCTGCAGTGTAGAATTACTATATTAAAAATGCAGGTCCCACAGCAGGAACCTGTATTTTTGATGACAGACACAACTGGAGTGTTTTAGCACTGATCAGAAAATATGAAAATATACTTTATATAAACTAAATGCAACTTTGATTTGACCAGACTCCATTCAAGTACTCATGTAACTTAAATACATGGAAAATTTACATTACATCATTCATGCATTTTGGACATACATTTTTTATAGTTGTCTTTCTACTTTGATGAATGTATGAAGACAATATAGTTTTTTAGAATTGATTTTGACTGTTGCTAAGAGGATATGCTCCATTTGTTTCATTTGAAGAACCAGAATTATTGGGATCGGCACTGTTGGTTATATAAAGTCATTACTGATAAGGCACCCAGACAGAATCTGGAGGACTATGTGTGCAACTGGAACAGGTTCCTCATCTCATGCAACCAGAAGTGACAAGGACAGTGCAAAGAGCAAAACTAAAGCAAAACCAGTCGGGTAGGATAAGGACAGGGGAATAAGAATAGTGGTCTATGGCTACCACCTGCTAAAAAAGTTAATTCTTGGCGATTGTTCTGTTGTTGCCTCTCCAGAGCACTTTCTGCACGTTTAAGCTTCTTAATTGGACAGATTAATATCCCTGAAGTTTAAGTGACCATGAGTATTTATCAACTGCTCCGTTATTATAATGGTTTTTGAACAGTATAGTTTTGGTATAAAATATCTAAAGTGTGCCCACATTAAAGTTTAACAATCAAGTGAACAACCATATCAAATAAGACTTTATTATGAGGATCATTTGGTCTTAAAACTTGAAATCCTGTGTTCCAACAGGCGAAGATCACAGATCATCAAATTAAAACACTGAAATGTTAATATAAGAACTAAAACACTATGTCTTCTACCACGTAACTGTTCAGTACATGTGGGCGATCACGAGAAAATAAAGGAAGTCAACCAAGCCACTCAGTATGATATACTAATGGCAGACAGCAGCCCTTAAATCATAGCTTGTATAGTAAGGAAAACCACAGTCAAAGCTAACATGTGCATATTGGTAAACTCTGCATAAATGCACTCTCTCGGAGCATACACCAGCTTTTGATGATGTTGTGGTTTCTGTACTACAGTTTAATTATGGCTCGTCTGTCAGTCAAACATGGGAACAAATCATAATTTTCTTCCTCTACATATGCACATACACTTTTTCCTTTTTTTTAAATCTTCCACGTTAACTATCTATCTATCTATCTATCTATCTATCTATCTATCTATATCTATATATCTATATATATAGATATATCTATACATATATATATATATATGTGATGTGAATTATATATATAATTCACATTTTAAATTTTTTTAATTCAAATTATTGTATGAAGAAAAAGCCATTCGCCTGGGGTGAGCACAGTGAGAAGGAAACACAGAATGGCTTCATGAAGTTGGTTAAGTGATCAGAGAGGAAGTTAAGATCTGATTGCCAATCATCAGATAAGCACGTCTATGGAAATGTCAGTATAGAGATGACGAACACACTGCAGTAGAGAGAAGCTGTTCAGCTGCCCTTCTACTCACCTGTGGGTCAGAGGCTGATTAGATAAAACAACTTTTCCTTTATCAGCTGTAAAACTGCTGTTCATTTTGATACACTGTCACATTAAATAAGAACAAATGGTAAGTGTTACATAATGAATGAACTGATGTAATACATTTTGACAAAGTTATGGACAATCTACTGACATACAAACAAGAATTTTGGGTGATGAAAGCATTCTGGTTTAGCTGTGTAATCTCAGTAGTGATGAACAACAACTTAAGCGAGCTACAAAGAACAAAAGGAAGGTGCAGTTAGCAAAATCACCTGATGATTATTTAGATTTTAAAAAAGCTTTTTAAAATTTCTTGCATTCAAAGTTCGAATGTGAAGAATGGTATGCATATGGAGCAGAGCGTCTCAGCTTGGGGATCAGTGATACATTTTTCAGCTTTCTCAGGTTACTCTATCGATGCTGAGCCATTAGCCAATGGTCCAAAAGCTTCGTCATAAGACAATGGCTGATGAATTGGGGAAAAACAGCAACCTCACTACTGAAGTAAAGTAATTAATTTCCCTGTTCTAACATATTAGTTACTTGGCACAGAATAACTCAACATTAAAAAATTAGGGGCATCTTTAAACATTTCTGAGCCTCAGTTCATTTAAAGTCATATTTGAATGTTTAAATATCAACTGACTGACAACTTGACAACTGACCACTGACAATTTTCAGCTCCAAGTGAAAATCTACAACCACTTCTGGAACCTTGTCTTTTATCATTCTCAATCATTTTCCATTCAGACCTGGCTGTCAGTGATCTTTCCAGACAGTGAATGGCTTTACTGTGAACCATCTTGGAAAAGAACACCCAATTCCTCCCTAATATACGGAAACCTTTTAAAATAATGCTAATATTTCATGCTTCCTTTGTGTGAAAGTACGGTGGGCGTCTGCCAAACATCCAAACTCAGCACTGATAGCCCGTTTCGTGTGTCAAGTGCCATAAATTCAGCCAGCAGAGCTCGACAAAGCTTGTTCAACGGATAAATCACGCTGCTCATAAAAGCCGTTTGCTTCTTTTTGTCTGTCTGGTGTTCAAACATTCACCTCAATCCATCAATGAGGCAAACTGCTGTCAGAACACTAAGGCCTCTCTTTACTTCGCATTTCCCTTTATCATTGGCTTCTACTAAGAGGAATCCCAAGAATCTTAGAGTTTGTTTGCCAAGAGCCAGTATGACAAGGTGAAACACAGACGCATGTGGCTTTAAAACACAGACTCATTTCTGGTATATAAATCACACAAATTGATCACAGATGCTGGTGGTAACTACTGGTGGTGAGAAACAAGTGTGGAATAAAACAACATAATTGACAATGATGTGTGAATCTGAGCACGGGAACAATGTTTGCATGATAATAAAGTCATAAACTGGCTCTCAGCCAACCGCCACATCTTCTTAGCAGTACAGTATAAGAACTCCACCCAGTGAAATGGCCCGAGCTCGCTGCCTCAGCACTTTTCCATCCAAATGGCTGCGGTTCAGTTAGAGGTCTCGCTGCCTTGGTCCCAAGATGAAGCACCTCAGAGAGCCAGCAGTCCTAACCGGCCCCCTGGCTTCCACCGCCAGCCCCTGACTGACACCGCTACACTGCCAGAGACGTAAAGCAGTATAATAATAGCTGCTCATTCCTCTCTATCCCCGCCGACCAGACAGGGTCAAATTGTCCAAAACTATATTTTATTATATGATAAGTGACAAATGCAGGCGAATACCTCACCTTATAGCCTCAGTGAAATCAGATCTATGAATCCAGTTGAACATATTTAGTAGGTCATAATTTTGGCAGGTCACTGAGTCTGACTGATGGGTTTTGTGACAGTGTTGTAGCAAAAGTAAAGAAGTTCTTTCAAAGGAATACTGTGTTACGATGTACTTAGTAACCTGCAAGATTCCTTTCAGAATCTAAAACTGACAACATAAAGCACCGGCAAACTGCTAGAAGTGCAAACGAAGGGCTGCATATAGAACTCAAGAAATCTTAAAAGTTTTAAACTATTCTTCTGTATTAGAAAACTGTGTGCAAATCACCAGAAGGTATCGTTTGTTAACTTACTTTAAGCTTTATAACTTAGCTTGTGACAGTGCACAATATTACAAGAGCGTGCCCCGCCTTTACAATGCAATCCAGAGAATAAAATTCACAGTCTGTGCAGTTAGGCTATACACAAACACCCTCACTGGGACTAAGACTTTAAGAGTTAAAGTGAGTTGGTCCTTCAAATGTAGCAGTACAGTTTAACATTATAAATATTGTTAAATTTGACAACTGGTTCCAATCACATAGGGCAACGCTACAGAAGGTAGTGCAAATCTGGCTTGGGTTAGCAGTAAAACAGCTGGTTAAATCAGAAGTGTGAATAAAAAGAACAGTAAACAGATATGAATGCAGCTTCTTATTACATTGTGGATGGCTGGAGACGGATTCCAACAAGTTTTTCCCTTTATTATTCCTTGGAGAAATGGCGCTTTGAATGAGAACCAACTGTTCCAGTCAGGGGTTATTTAATGTATAACTCATGTAATCGACTTTTAAAAATTCTTCATTGTAGATAAATTGATCTACAATGAAGAATTCAGTGCTAGAGTGTCATATAGCGCCCTAATTAAAGTAGTTATTAAAATCCTGTAATGGATTGATTTGTAAAGAGAATTCCGACCTAATACTGGGAAAATGAAAAGGCGACCATATTTCAAGCTTCATTAAATAGCAGATATTACACCACATAACAGGCCAACTGTTAAACTCTTCTCTGGGGCATAGGGACAGTGTGTGAGTTACTGCCTGCCAGGAGCCATTATGTTAACAGCACATATGTTTGCGGGGTTATACCTGTTTTTCTCATTGTTACGATGAATAATTTTCCTCCACAGTGGGTTCTGACTGTGTGCTTTCTGCAATCTTACCATCTCTCCTTACTGCATCTTTGCATGGATTATGTAGCACTAATACTATTGTGCACTGATCAGATCAGAAAGTAAAAACAGTATTTGATGTGGAGATAAAGTGGGAACAAAGAGAAGAGTGTTAGTAATATTTTGTGTGTCTCATTCTCCTCAAATCAGAAAAAGTATAGTACTCATTCTGTGTGCTGGAGACAGAGCAACACTAACCCTGGGAGTGGATTTATGAGGTCTGGACTGCCTGCATGGCGTAAAATGAAACCCCAAACCAGTTCCACTTCTTCAACGAGGTCTAACAACCAAGTCCCTGTGTCTACAGCAACAAAAGATACCATATTGCCTCTAAAGGTCAGTATGCGTCAAACAAAGGTTAAACAGTCTTGACATCCCTCTCCGCCTTTAAAACCTGCTATTTCTGCCATCTTTCATCTGTACAAATGAGCGCAACACCATGAAAGGCTGTGAGAAATAGTTGTCTGACAATATGCCCTGTTATCCCCATTTGACTTTTCACTCAAAGTGTTTCCATTTGCAGCTATAAAATATCTTTATATGATTTCTTACCAACTAAGTCAAAAGTAGTTTGTCATACCAGTTGTCCATTATTTAATATTCATAGCAGACTCTTTTCTTCTATGAGACAAATGTAAATGCCTTGAACAAGGTGGTATCTTGAAAAACAGAATAAAAAATTTTTTTCTCTAAATTTTTGTGGAATCTCTCTCTATAATAAGAAAAACGTGTACTATAATATTAAGAAATATTAAAAAAAACCTCTTAAACTCACTTTAACATTGCTCAATCTTTTTAAGCAGTCCTCAAATTACAAAAAATATTCACTGAATTTCCAGTTGACAACATCTTGACATATTTTACCTTTCTGCTGAAACTATATGATGCTTACACTGAGTACTACCGTGATGTTTTTTTTTTGTTTTTTTTTTATACCAGCACTGTAACAGAGTGGAATATTTTGTGATTATATTGGTCAACATATACACATTTCACTATGGTTTGACCTGAAAATAAAATACACTGCTCAACAAACAAAAGCAACAACAAGAACAAAAACACTTTGAAAACACATCAGACCTCAATCATCAGAAAAAAAAATATGCTGCATGTGTATACTATTATGGACTGTGTAATGTGTTAGGAATGAAATGGTGCCACATTTTTTGATGGAAATAAAAATTAACAACCTACAGAGGGCTGAATTCAAAGACAGCCTGTAAAGTGAAAAAATGATGCAGCAGGTTAGTCCATTTTGCAGAAATTTCATTGGTGCAACTCAAAATGCTACTAAATAGTTTGTATGGCCCCCCATGTGCTTGTATGCATGCCTGACAATGTCAGGGCATACTTCCAAAGACTGCTTCTAACCCTAACCCTGAGGGATCTCCTCCCAGGTGCAATCTGGTGGAGTCAGATGGACTGAAACATAACGTCACAGAGGTGTTCTGATGGAGTTAGGTTGAGCAAGTGTGGAGGGCACCAGGAGGATCGAGTATCCACTGATTGCATTTAGGGTTTGAAAATGCACCCAAGGATTTAATCCTGATACTTAATAGAAGCCATACCATTACTTAGCCTACAGAGGTCTGTTCATCCCTCCGTGGAAATGCCTCCCCAGACCATTATGGACCTGCCACCAAATTGGACATGCTGAGTGATGTTCTCCATGTCTTTTTCAGACCCTTTTACGTTTGTCACATGTGCTTAGTATGAAACTGCTCTTTTGTGTGAAAAGGGTGCCATAGTGGACCTGCCATTTCTGGTATTCTGGGAATGGCAAATGTCAA
>VUQR01016447.1:130260-153748 GCA_015108515.1 Hemichromis elongatus
TCAATCAGGGTCCACTGTGTGGGCAGTGAGCACAGGACTCACTAGGGACCCACTTGGGTTGTCATGCCACCCTCGTGAAGTCTGCTTCTGATTGTTTGGTCAGAGACATTCATAACAGCGGCCTCTTGGGGGTAATTTTGTAGCTACGGCATTGCTCATCCCGTTTCTTCTTGCACAAAAGAAAAGATGCTGGTGTTGCTGTTGGTGGCCTTCTATGGCCCTGTCTAGCTCTCCAGGAGTAACCGCCTGTATCCTGGAATGCCCTCTCTTGTGAGTATGCAAGGAGACAGACAAATTTCTGGTAATGGCACATATTGATGTGCCAACCTAGAGGAGATGGACTATCTGTGCAACCACTGTAGGGTCCAGGCACTGCCTCTTCACTTTCTCAGGCTCTCTGTGTCAAACAGGTAGACCTCTGTCTTCTCTTTCTATCTGTGCTGAACTGTCTGTGGCCTTCTCTCTCTCTCTTTTTAGTCTTCACAATTTTCTGTGCATACATATACAAGGTAGAAATGACATATGCGTCTACATGCATTTATATTTGTTAGCATTTATCCTCTAGCTTCACTGTGTTTATGTTAAGCTAACATAGCTGTGTCGCTAGTGATCACTTAGCACATCATTATATACCAGCTAGCCCAACTTCAGTAACCCTACAAAAGTCTCTGCTGTTTAGTTTTCTCTCTTCATTTATGTTGGAAGTCATAGCAGAGCTGTATGTTTTATTTTTTTTCCAGAAATCTCTCAGGCAGAACATGGTATATCATGTTTAGGTAGAAACTAGTGAGCTACTTTCCTGCTAACTTCTAACTCTGTTAAGTTTAATAAATTCTGTTTTCATGGATGCCTGGATGTTAAAATTAATTGTTACACCTGGTAAAGCAGCAACACTGATAATTTTATTAAAAATGAAAGAATTTAGACAGTTTTTAACTCTCATTGATGCTGCAGTGTTCGTTTAACTTTGAGACCTGAAGCAGACGGGAGTTTTGGACCCAGGTTACGCCGAGTCCGTGATGCTCCTGACAATCCATTAAGTGGTGCGGCTTTGTAGCTTACCAAAGTCGTACTAAAACATTTTTTGACAGATTTTTGAGTGCTGTGTACCACATAAAATAGGTTCGAGGTCAGTAAGCACAACCAGAATTCATACATAAGGCCCACCGGATTATAAGGTGCACTGTAGATTTTTGAAAAAAATGTAAAGGATTTTAAGTGCGCCTTATAGTCTGAAAAATACGGTTTTGTGATTTCACAAAAAACCCCCCAAAAAAACACTAAATATGATTATAATAATATTGTCCTGCAAGGCAATGACTGGTTGCACATAAGTCATCTAACTAATCAAATGTAATGTTTACTGAAAGTATTTATGGCACAATAGTGCCAGAATATGTTGCATTGTAATTTTCAGTAAAAAGGTTGTGGGAAACATGCTTGATGTATTTAAAGATATTATTGCTGAGATAAACAATGCTCCGTTTTCTCCTAAGAAGTGAGTTTTAGTGTGCTGTAATAGTAGTAAGTGAGTGCCAAAGTAAATGTTCACTATCTGAATTAGGTTGCTCATATTCTATTTTAAGCATCTGTATTTCTGTCTGGGTGCATAGTACAGATATAAGTGCTTTCCATCTTTCAGTCTTTGTTGGTAAAGCTGGTAAATGTTATGCATGGTGCTTGCAACCTTTATATGTGGCTTTAATCACAGAGGACCGAATGATTTAAATTGAATTAACTAATAGCATGGTGGTGTGACTTTGTATATCCTATGGGTTATGGCCTAGAACTCACACTGCTTTGATATAAAACCTGTGCTGGTTTGTCCCTATTCACGCAGCTGACTAAGAAGGGTTCAGGTCAGGTCTCCGAGAGAAGTGAAAAGACTCTCTGTGAGACTCATGAGATCACTAATAAAAGTAACAAAGGCAGGTTGCAACACTTTATTACACAGACATGAGGAATGCATTCAAGATCAACGATAATATCTAACTGTGTCGAAGTATTCAAGAGTGGAAATGTCTTTTGAGCTCAATAAAGCTTCACAATACCAAACATTATTTAGAAACGACATAAGGCAGGTGTGTCTCACACTAATTACCTCAACAGGTGGGTTGACTCCCTTGCCAACAGTTATAAAAGGTAACCACAACACCCAGCATCATCATTACTGCAGATAACTAGATCCATTGTCTAAGTTTCTCATCCAGTGACGGCCGGACCGATGACGTATGAGAATATGCAACCAAGCGTGGTTCTCGTGAATTCGTTACGCACGTTTCAAAGATGGAATGCCATCTGAAGTAAGAAGGAAGTTCAGACTTTTGCCCAGGCACTTGCGGACAAGCACTTGACAGATACTGAGGTGTGGTATATGAACAGGGCTATTTTTAGGGGTTGATGTGGGAATTTTTGATTCATACCTGCAGATGGGATAAGGGGGAAAACAGGCAGAACAACTACTATGTCAAAATCTCAAAGGCGAATGCAACACACATTCTTTGATTTCATGCAAGCATTAAAGAACTCTTTTGTTTCTGCATTTGGTGTAGTCTATCTTACTGGATATTGAATGCTTTTCCCCAGCACTCCCTGCTACCATTACTTGCTATCAATAAACAATGAACAACTGCACCACTAACCAGCTAAAATGTGATCTGATGCCGCAGAAGGAAGCTTCGCAGGATCAAAGTTGAGATAAGAGCAGCATTTATTTGATCACAGTGTCTTTCCTCTCTTTGCATGGACACACAGATAACCTGGAGTAACAAACTGTGGATTTTAGTTTGTCTGTTTAAACAAAAGCAACACAAGCTTGACACTCTCACAAAATTCTTGTGGTAGCAGCTATATGCAGCACTCTTGCTTTTCACACTGGTCTGTACTGCGCAAGAATAAACTTGCAAATTTAAAACAAAAGGACAATCGGTCATGTATTGACAGTACCACTGCACTGCAGGGAATGCTGCTACGTGACTGCAACAAAGCCTAATTTACATCTGTTCTTCATGACACATGGGAATCTCAGTTGGTGATTCCTTTGCATCAATCAAAGCACAAAACGGTGATAAATAGTCATGCCACTGAATTGCTCTCCTGTCAGCAAAATGGTCATGCAACGTTTTGGTGTTTTCATTGGCAGATTAATGACTGGTGGAAAATTAAACAACAATAAGTCTTAGCCATTAATTAAACCTAAATGACAGATCTACATTTGTTGATTCCAGCCTCTTGTTTCTAGATGTGCTGGATTTCTCTCTGGTATTAAAAATCTTGTTTTTTTGTGGACAACCATATTATGGACATCCTTTGCCTTTGACATCATAAAGATTCAGAAGTGTAAAATATAATAACTGTCCAAAACCGATTGTTTACTATAGGCTAAAGTCTAAGTTTTGGCTCCCAGGGATTACCTGTCCATACCTTGAACTCATTTGAACTCATTGGCCAACTACAATACAAATAAAAGCTACCACTCAAACAGAGTTGCCCTAGGCAAGCAACTCCTCAACTGCCAAGAAACTGATAGCTCATAGATGGAAATCATCCTAATCTATCAATAAACAAAGACGACTTCAAGATTTTATCAATACAGATTGCAGGGAACAGTTAGGAGCTACTATCCACCATGCTAAAACATTTCATGCTGGGAGCATGCTACACAAAAAGCATGCAGCGTAATAAATTCATGCAAAAATAAACAATTCATTTCTGTCGAACAACTGCATTTAAGAATTAATACTTTTATTTATTTTTTTTACATTTTGCATGTGTTTCTATACCCATTATTAGCAGCATAATTACAAGCAAAGAAATACCTCAAATAGGTTAAAAGAAAAAGCCAGTTAGAGATTAATTTTAGAAAAAAAAAAGCTTTTACTGCTGCCTTATAGCAAGAAGCTCATAGCTTCAAATCCTGCAAACTTCAGTTTATATATATATATATATATATATATATGTGGTACCAAGAGCACAGTAGCATCCTAATTTATGAAATGGTATACATCTGGAGCCACAAGGACATTTCCCAGAATAAGGGATATGACCAAGAACTACTTTTAGGCTCTGGACCTTCAGTAGTAATCAAGAAGGAGAAAAAATAGTTGGATTTCAGCCTCACAAGGTACTGAGACAAGGTCTCACTGGAGTGGCTGTGGGACAAAACAGACTCCTCTAAAATCACAGTCTGTAGAGAAGACTGGAGATCATAATGGAATGGACTGGATTTGTGTAGCACTTTTCTAGCCTGAACAAACCACATTCACCCATATACTCAAACGTAACCTTAGTCTATAAACTTAAGCGTTTATCTACCTTACATCCGTGGCCAATTTAGAATCACCAATGAACCCATCATGCATGTCTTAGGGTTGCAGGAGGAAATTGGAGTATCTGTCGGAAACCCATGAACTCACAACAGGACCATGCAAACTCCACACATAAAGGGCTCAGCCAACCTGGAGACTCAAAACTTTCTTTACACCAGGACTTTTCAATCTAATCTAGATATATCAATCTAACAAAAACTGAGAAGATCTACAAACAGGATCAGATAAACCACCTTAATCCAGGTGTGCAGTGTTAGTTGAGATATATTTATAATATTCACACACATAGATGGATGTTCATAATAAATGTGGCCTAACTTTTAAGCAATGTGAACAGTGGATGCACTTGTAGAAGGCAATTCATCTGAGCCAAAATCACAGGTATCAGACTCTAAATGCTCCATTTCAGACATTTTTGTTCTTTTGGACATGTATGACATCCAGGAGAGTGCATATCCTTAATCTGGTCAGCTCAGCCATAAAGCTTTGGCTATGAGCATAAAAGCCCCATTCACCTTCTATTCATAACTTTGGTAGCAGTCAGTCGGAAAAAGTTGGCTTAAAGGGAAAGAAGCTAAAATAGCTTAATTCTGACTGAGAATGAAGCGAGAGGCTGAAAAAGGCCCAGTAAAAAGATAAATAGGGATTACTTTGAAACTGTCAAAGTTACTTTACAAGAGTTTAAGACTAAAAATTTAAGCTGGAAATTAAAATAATCTTTGGGTCCGGTGATTGGGTTCAATCGTTGGGATTACTATGAATTAGAAAGAGATGTAAGTGTGTACTTACAATGTATAAAATTGATAGTGGAAGAATTACAGTTGCCATCCCATCATGCACACAGTGACGAGTTACAGAAACATAAGGACAGACTGAGAGACAACTTCCCATTTATCATCACTTCTCCTTCTCTGCATGAGAGGTAGAAGAAAAACCACAGAGCTGTCAATCAAATGACAGCAGTTTACAGCCTCCAGCAACACATGAACTTGGAAGTATGACAGCCGGGGTGCATTAGTATGAACATGCACAAGCGTCTACATGCATGCGTTCAAACGCCAAGTCGGTGACATGCACACTTGTCTCTGCACAGACAAACAGAGAGGCCTTGGCCCCAAACTTTGTTTACAGAGACAAATTGTGATCTGCAATAAATACTTCACGCTAAAGTTTAAACGATGCAAGGAGGCAAACTGAATTAAAAAAAAATCCCCACATTTACTGTCAACTGTATGATGCATGTTGTTAGGTAATATGCACTCAAAAGCAAACTACTGTACTGTATACGTTGTGCTTTGGAGAGTTAAGCGGAAAAAATAAACGTCTCTAATGTGAAACTCAGGGGACTAACATCAAACTTAGTTTTCCAGATGCTGAATCATAAATGTCAATCAAGTTCAACTTCCTGGGGCCACTGAATAACCTACAGTGGTGAGCAACGTATAAGGCTTTATTTGAAATAACAGAGTTAATACGTTCGTAACAGTATGCGGATATGTTTAAACAGTGAAATTCATGAATCTGACCTCTTAAAACTTTTTTACTCCTGCTCCTTTGTGATTTTATGCACAGGACAAAAGTATTCCCATCGCCAGCTGGAGCAGCAGATGACTTTGAAACATAAGAGAAACTTTTAAAGAAATTTACAAAGAGCATTTAAAGTGCTGAAACCCACAACTAAAGAACATGAAGCTGGAGAACAGAGCTGTGGAAGAGTTTGAGGGTGAACTGTGACATTGTAACATGTTTCAGCAAGTAGAAACATTAATAAACACATGTTGTGCTGTAACGTTTAACATACACTAAAGACGTACATTCAAAAGTAACTGTTGTGATATTGGGGGAAGCTTTATTGTAAGGTGGAGATTGGGGAAGGCTTAATTCAAGCTATCTGGAAGTATCTGATTATACTTTTGAAGGATATGTAAACTGAAATACAAATTATCATATGCTGGCCTGTTTCTTGTTTAAATCCATCTTTTGAAATCTATTAAATTACAACAGATCTTAACAATAGATCTTAACTGCTTCTGCTATTACTTTTGGTTTGGCAAGTCAGTAAAGTGATGTGACTTTTTTTGTCACTTGCATGCCAAGCATATTCTGTGCTCAACTTCCCATGTCAGAAAAATACAACATCAAGGATTCCACTCGCAGCTCTCATTTAAAGACCAGTTTTTCCTCTACCTGTGCTCTTGTGTGCCCTTTATGTGAGTGTGCGCACCTCTTTAACAAATGCACATTTACCGTTAACATCACCAGTCATGTAAAACAGTCGGTTACAAATGAAACTTAGAAAGGCAGACAGAAGAACCCTACTGATCACACCTTGATATATGTGTTTCAACTGGCAACCAAAACTAATCAGAACCATTAGAGAGCAGTGCACAGACACACCTTTGTAAAGCTCAGGCAAAGGCTGCTCACCTGAGCCAAACTTCAGGAGCGTTGACAGAAGCCCATATGGTGCCAAGAGTGACTGACAGCCCAGCGAAGCCGTGACAGTTGGAGCGGTGTGAAACTTACCTGTACCTGTCTTCAAAACAGCCCTGACAGCTTGCACTGCACGTCTTTCACTTTCACGTGTTAACTATTGGCACAGAATGCTGGTAGCTTTATTTTTCTCATTTTAACCAGCACGCATCACATCGGGTAAACTGCTTCCACAATCGGAGACAAACGGGCTGTCAAGCCGGTAGCCCTGCAGGGTTCACACATGTGCAGAAAAGACACATTCGCAATCACACACTGCACCACATGTGAGGCACACCTGCTGGGGGCTCCTGTCCCAGGGGATTGAAGCTCATGTCAGACAAACACTCTGACAGAATTAATGATGAATTACACAGATATTAGCACACAGCCTGAGGTAACAATCCTTCCGTGCTCCTCATACACACACACACACACACACACACCTCATTTTGCATTTTGGCCTCACACGGACACACATTCAAACTTTTGTACTGCTAAACAGCAAACATGACACCAAAAGAGTCTGAGTCAGCTGAAGTCTTAGGATATACACACACACTTGATGACAGGTATTTCCACTTGAGGTGAGGCACAATGCTGAGCTATGAGCCCAGTGTCAGTCACTTCCTGTCTGCAGGGGTCAGAGGTTAAACATCCTTCAGTCTCTTTAAGCCGTATAGAAGGGACAAAGGGAAAGAGTAAAGAAATTGCCCGCTGTTACTGAATGGTCCTCTCCTTCTTATCCATGCAAGCTTAACCTACAGTTGCCTCTGAGCTGCACGGGAAGGTACATAAATAAAAAAAGAATTATTTCCACCCTTAATGTGATCAACGACAGATGCAAAGTTTACTCCAGTTGCACATTCATTATTAATCTTTATATATGTGTCATATGTATAAGCAGGAATTCAGACACAAGGAGCTGGAACACCATTAGTTCTTTATTGTTGTTCTGTGTTTATAACACCACACGTCAGGAGCAGGGCTCCCTTTGCTAGTACTAATAACATGGAGCACCATAGCAGTATTCCATGGAAGCAGCAAAGGGTCAGCAGTTTGAAGGTAATCCACACTTGCTACATGAACAGTTTACCTTTGAATGTTTATGATCATTTTCCATTTAACCGCAAATTGTGGTCAAGTGAGGTGACTCGACTGAAAAGCAGCAACAATAATGCTTTCACTGCTGGCTTCTCTGTTTCTTGTGTTCAAACGCTTGTAAGGAAGCTGCCAGGTGCTGATAATCAAATACAATTGACTGATCATCAGCCAGTGTCTTCTAGAAAAGCTTAAGTTTTGGAAGTTTACTGTCTGGAGCATCCACATGTGTATTAACACAATAACACAATCTTCCCAGGAGTGGATGTCCCAGAAAATTTACCCCAAGGTCAGACTGTACAATGTTTAGAGAAATTAACCGGTCATCACAAATGGACATGTAGGCTGATTTGATCATATTTTAGAGTAGTTGTCACTGGTGAAACAGGGTTAGGACCTTGAATGAATAAGCTGACACACACAGAGAATAGAGGCCCAGGTGTGTAATCAGTGCTGGCGTACCTTCAGCTGTCAGTCACCAGGGGCTCCTTACTAATCCTCTGCCATCACTCAACTGCATCTCAACTCTAATCTCACCAGGTCAAAGCCCAGGAGTGAGGAGCTCCTGCTTTAAACTTAGAGGATGATGGCTAATCTGAGCCACAACACCCCAGGGTAACCCTAGAATGTCCACAAGGAGTAACTGCAATAACCCTTGGCCAGGGCGATGAGAGAAAGACCTCCCAAATTCAGCAGACGCTTTTCCAGAGATGGAGGAGTGACACATTGGCTAACTTTATGAGTTTGATTTTTAGAACTATTATCTCAGCAAGCACAATCTCATGGAAGAGGCACCAATATCTCTCCTGTGCTATCCAACTAGCCTCTCATTCAGCAGAATTGCCTCACTAGGCCTTTGACTCAAACTAACAAGTTGTCAGTATTAAAAATTTCCAGGTTGGACGCACTTAGCATAAACTGGCAGGATATAGCCTTCATTACTCCTAAAGAGACTGTCTGGCTTGTTTCCAGCTGTGTAAAAAAAGCATACAATAAGCAGCCTGAGGCTGTCAAATGACTGCATCCACCGTAGCTGATAAGTGTATAATCCCAGACACAATTACCGGCAATCACATACTTACAGAAAAAGCATGAAAAATTCTTATATAGAAGAATAAATATGTGCCGTGATGCGTTATAGATGATATGCAACTATATAGATTGCATCACAATAGTAAACCATTTCTATTCGGAAGCCTCCGTTTGTTGGTGCGCTCCACAGTACTGTGCAGATAGAGAGAAAATCACCAAAAGTACAAATGTATATTATAGACTCTCTCAGAAATATATAAACAACCAAACACAAACTATATAAGAATTTTTGTCATCTTCAGGTGCCCAGACCACAGAGGGAGGGGCAAACAGACCAAAGGTGTTGTATTTGTTACACCTCATGAAGCCAGAAGGCAATTAACAACAATACATGATAACAATACTGAAATGCACACAATAAAAATAAGTACTTTGTGTGTATTAATTTGTTGACTATATACATATATACATATACATATATATGTAGACACAAATGAAATGGAAATAGAAACTTACCACTTCAGTGGGACGGAAGAATTTTGGGTCCACCTTCACATGTACCACCCCTGTCTCCTGGCAACGGCCAACCTCTTTCTCATCCTTTCCTTCCCACCTGGAAGGAGAGAAATCTTAGCAGGAAGTACGAGTTTTACCACACCTGCTCCAAGGTTCAAGCTCCATGATTACTTCTTGTGTAGTTTGTTTCCTTATAATCTCATCCAGACAAAACATGTCACCTGCCTTTTTTTCCCCCTCAAACCAACAGAGCATGCATTGCGGTTAAAAACCCCTTCACCGCATGTCAGTATCTCACAGCACATAAGAGGGTGAATGAGAGGTTAAACATGGGAGGAATCTTTCCAAGACAAGAGACATAGGGTTGGGGGTGTCTTATATTGAGGCCTCTCGGGCAAATCTGTAATTCTGAACTACATGTTGACTTACACAATGGTCTTTCCCACATGTCTAAAGGCTCTCTCCACAAACTCCCTCACGCTGTGCACCTCCCCTGTCGCTATGATGAAATCCTCGGGCTCCTCCTGTTGCAGCATCAGCCACATAGCCTGAAAGAGATAGAAACAGAGACGAGGACAGAGAGGTCAAACTACTGAGAGATCATAAAGACAGTTCGGTGATCCACACTGGACCGTGCCCAACTCAGCCCTGACAGACAGGAAGTGAACCTGCGACCTCTGAGTGGGGCATTCGCCCATACCTCGGCCCTGACGTCACTGCAGGGGCTCGGGGGACACATACTGTGGGAAAGGAGGACAGAGCACTCCCACAGGCCCACTGTGTTGCTGGCACACAAAAATGCACACGTGGCAATGAACACACGTGCATTCAGACTAACAGCTTTGCACAACTGACACACTCAAACGACTCCAAAAGATATTTTAAGACACACATAAAGTGAAAGTAAAAAAGCTGATGAAATTCCACAAATGCAAATGGGTTTTCCAAAATCTTAAATCCTGACTTGTGTTTACCATTTCTAATTACACTGTGCAGGCAACATTATTATTAGCTTAGACACCCCAGCGTAACCTATTACTTTAGGTCCCTTAACGGACACGGCACTATATTAAACAGCTAGCGAAGGCGTGGTTCCATAATATTTATGGTGAACTGGAGCCAGCGGGTCAGAGCTGCTGACCCCTGGCACATCCAGCATGATTAGAAGAAATTCGCCAGGGACACAAAGACAGACCAACAGACGCTCATGTCTCCACTCTTCAAAATCACAGAAGAAGACAGAATGAGAATGATAGAGAAAGCCAAGTCTTAATTTTTTAATGTTAAATGAAAAGACGTTTCCATGTAAACAGGTCTTAAATCAGTGTGTGTGTTATTGTTTCAAATCGTGCTTACTCATTTCAGTTTATCTATTTAGATTCTTAACTATTTAAAGAAGAAAAAAAAAGTGTGAAATTAAACCCAGCTGTTATATTACGTTGCTATAAACAGTCATTAATGTCAGCGTATCCTATGACTCCGATTCATTATTTCCCCCTCAATGTCTCAACAACTAGGCCGCAACAGCAGATGAAAATCTCTGACATCTCATCATTTTTTCTCAACGCTATGACTAAAAGGTCACATTTAACAGCTAGCACTTCCTGTCAGTGGGTCAGCAGTTTGTTGGCAACTTTTTTGTGTGGCAGAAAAGTTAAACACATTTCTGTGCATTAAAGTTTAAAAGATTGCAAACAAGTCAAAGACAAAGGTTAAACTGGTCGATACGATGCTTTGATGAAACAACAAATGAAACCTCGGGACATTTGGGTGCTCACTAAAACCCCTTACATCTCGTGAAAAACCTTTGACTACATCTGTAAAAAGGTTTTAGCTTCGGTGTTAAATACACGATTGATTCCAACATGCACTGATACAACCCCAGATGTACCACAAAAACCAGTTTGCGTTTTTTTTTTTTCTCCCCACAATAGTTTAAAAACAGATCTCGAACTAAACTTGAAAAATCACAGGCAAAAGAAAGTCACTTGTGATATGAAATAATAATCTTTGCATCAGACAGACAGCGATTAGTAATTTTTTTTACAAAATTCTATGATAACGTCACCTTTCTCTCACTGTAAATGTTGCATAATGCTGTAAATTTGCATACTGAACTACTGTATGCACACATCTCTACGCACTGTTGTGGCAGACTAAGCACATGCACACACCAGCAGTGATGGAATGAACTTCCTCAGGGAGGCGAGGGCCATTCTACCTCAGGATCGTTCAGGGTCACCTGAGCGCTCAACACTGATGACTCCCCTGAGCCTGACCTCCGACCTCTCACCCTCTGGCCTCTGATGAACAAACCAGACTCTCACACTGCTACACAAGCCAAAAATTGCAACTCGGCATGTAACTGACAGCAAAACAAAGCAATCGGGGCGTCATCAGACTAATCTGCTGCCACATTTTGAGCCTGTGATGTTTACAGGAAAATGAAATTCTCTTACAAACGGCTTCTTCTGTCAAATCATAACTAACAACTAAATAATTCATTAGTCCAACATATTAACCATCCCGGGCCAAAGGAGAACTGCAATGTTTCCATGGCTTTGACCACGATTATGCCTTATTTGAAAGCAGAAAGGCCCCTGGGTCAAATGGTGTAAACCACTTTAACATTTTATCGCCACAGCAACAACTGCAGATGTGGAAGACCCTGATGTTTTAATACGAGTCAATAAAGGTCAAAACTGTAGTTTTCTATACCTTCACTGTCTGTACAGGCGCATATTCAATCATCAAACAATAAAATGTTTCCATTCCATATTTGTAATCTTTTTGAGTTAAACCAAAACTGTTCCGTGGATAACGGCATATTGATCATGGACATAAAGTGACATTTTTGTGCAATATTCCCGCAGTCTCCTTTTAGCTCCAGTTCCACAGGATGTTCATAAACATGAAGCAGACGAGTCTCCAAGTCACAGTTTGGTTAAGATTTTGAAGGGGTTTTTTTTCATTCAAGCTGCAAAATGAGAGCAAAGTGTTTGCTTTTATCTGTTATATCAGTGTATATCGAAGATCTTTAGACAGCGAAGGCAAACTCAGATGTCGATTTCATTCAGTTCTTTCTTTTCTTGTTTTTTTTTTGCTACATTAAACAGTTTATACAAAATAATTGAGTGTTACCACAAAAGTAGCCCGCATATTAAACTACAATATTTTAAATTTAGATCAACAATATAGACATGACATCAATCCTGAGAATTTAATCAGAGGTGAGTTCCCAGTCTGCCATTTACAAAATATGTCAGCGCGTTCCTTTTCAACGTGAGCAGAAATAAGCATCACTGGAAACAGTGGAATATCAAACACTGACATCTACACTGTAATACTGTTTTGATCATCTGACTGGGTGATTATTTGAACTTGTAATGAAGCAGGCTCGTTCCCTTTTCCTGCAAACCGCACTGATGGATGTGTAGCCTGCAGTAAACTGGATGGCTGTGATGATGGGAATTGGAAACGTAGGTCTGCTTCTCTTGCAGCCAGAGAAAATGTTTACGGCAGGAGCTGAGTGATATGGCCTCTGCTGAGTTTTTTTTTAACAAGAATATGTAATAAATATTCTGATGTGTATTTTTCTACGTATTGTAGTGGGAATAAAGAAGAATGAAACAGAAGGTTGGTTTATTCATCTCAGCCCGTTCAGCGATAACTTCTCCGCGGACACGCCAACATTTCCATCTCGTTATCGGCCTCTTTACGACACCCCGCTTTCCTTCTTTTACCTTTTACCCTCTTTTTTCCCCCCCCTTCTCCCGCTCCTCCTCCCTCAGGATCGCTCTGCTTCATTAGCTATCTGATAAACAGCTCAGAGGTTCAGCCCTTCACACTGAACCCGCACCTTCCTGTTCACATGGCCACAGGATGACCCCCATCACACACTCCACACTTGACTGCAGCTCAGAAACAGCCACCGACCCCAGCGACCACCGAGGACCCCGTTACCTGAAATGTGTATTTCAGTACAGCTCTTATTGTTATTTTTAATCAATTTGACATCTGTAATTATTTAAAAAGAGAGAGTAACTATGCTTATATATTATGCATAGTTTACTAATGTAATTAGTGAACTAAATGTAATGACATAATTAAAGATACTGCAATCCAAAAATTACATGTTCCTGTTTTGATTTAGGTTGTTTTGTTTGATTTGCTCAAACGTTGTGTTTTTGCTTAATTTTGTGGATCACGTGACCATATTGAGTGATGATGCACGTTAAAGCAAAATTTCATAATAATTTAATTAAAAAAAAAGAATCAACACAAATTATTTCCTTTTGTTGACTCAATTTTATTTTGTTTTTTTCTTTCCTTCCTCTTTCCTTTTCTTTTTATTAAAGACTAAAGAGACTTTTTTTCCAACACAGTCCCAACATGCTGGAGGCCTGTACCAAAAATGATACATGCAATGTTTCAAAATTACATTCAGAGTTTAATATTAAATGTTGCAATAAAAGTTGACAGAGAATCACTGATACATAAAGCCTGCTTTAAAACACTTTGATTCGGAAGTAGCTATGAATGCCAAAATTAAATAAGATAAAATATTTTACACCAATAAAAAAGTTAACAAGCAAAATATCAACGTATGGAGTTTGTCCACCGTATATTTAAAACAAAATCACAAAATATCTTTGTGCAGATTTGGGAAACGTCAGACAAACATAATTGATTCAATAACAACCGACTCAGCAGTGACCTCAGCAGGGTCACTTTAATACGGTACAAGTTTCATGGCTTCAGCATTCAACTGCCGTGGCTGCGACTTTCTTTCTTTTTTTCTTCTTACAGTGTGTTATATTTAATATTTTCCATATGCTCCTGTGAGATAGAACACAGATAGAGCACAACCAAAGGGACTGAGCTGCGGGAAAATCCCTGGTTTAGACCAAAGGCAGCCTGCTGACTCAGAGTACTGAGCACAGGTCACAAAGTGCAATCTCACCACTATGACACCGACTCTCTGCTACTGCTGACTGTCTTTCAATAACATCTCTATGTAGTACTTTGCAATACCTTCAAAATCTCTGTCTCTAAAATATTCTCAGATAGTGAATATCATCTCCAGAAGTTGGCACAGAATAAGACTCTTGCTTTGGTAAGGTAAAACCTTTTGTTTTGTTTATCTAAACGGTGTTAAATCAGTAAGTCCTCAGGTTGAAAACAGATCTTATACTCAACTCCTTGTTTTCCAAAAGTGCCTAAAAAGCATCTTCCAACAAACAGAGCACTCAAACCACAACTTAAGTGATGACTTATCTGGACCTCCTTCCTCTGCTGACCCCTCCATCCTCCCTTCTCCCACTCTGCGTCTCGCCTCTCTCCCAGACCGTTATAGCCACTCCATCTTCCCTCTCTAGCTGCTTGACTCTAGCTGACATGTGGAATGGCTCAGAGTGAACACTTAATAGAGCTGCGATTATGCCTGCGCAAAGCCATCGGCCCCAGTCGCAGCCATAAGAACATGGCTTCCAGAACATGCACACACTTTCCTCCTCATTCACACATGTAAATGTAAAGAGACGCTACTTTTTTACATACAAAGCACAAATGCACCCACGAGGGCATTTATTCATATTACTGCAGAAACACATATAGAGCTTTATAAACGGACTGGTCACGCCAGTTTCCATTAGAATATAACATGTTGCTCTCTGCTGTGCTGCAGAGTGTTTTGAGAAGCTGCGACTTCATGTCTTCTCAGCTACAGAGCTCGACCAGAGCCGGCTTTTCCAGCTCATTTGTAGCTTAAGAGGTTCTCAGCCCTGTTCCACAACATGCTTGCACAGCTGCCAGACAAGAATGTTAAAGCCTGAAGAGTTAAAAGAAACGCTCTCTTTTTTGGCGTGGACCAAAGTGAAGCCTTGAATTCGAGCGGACACAGCTCCAGTCTGCCGGGCCCACCGCTCACCACTGATAATGAGATTAATGACCTGCACTAACTACTATGTTATGATACTATGATACGTCACATTTGAGCTCAAACATGGCCACGTACGTCATAAGTGTGTGTTATCGGCTGGTCTTTTCGGACCCACATCCATCAAGGGCCAGTACTTCCCGGATACAGTGGCAATCACCTACAGCCATCTTGTACTGAGATTAGGCAAATAGTATTGAAATGACGACTTCAGAAT
This sequence comes from Hemichromis elongatus, assembly GCA_015108515.1. Classification (NCBI taxonomy): domain Eukaryota; kingdom Metazoa; phylum Chordata; class Actinopteri; order Cichliformes; family Cichlidae; genus Hemichromis; species Hemichromis elongatus. Next base: position 145,865 of record VUQR01016447.1, read on the forward strand.
GACCTAGGGGCCACTGCTGATACGAGACGGAGGGCAGTTAACCTCTTACTACTGTGGATGTTTACGTATGACTATATTTAACATCAAATTCATCATATTTTTCAAAACAATAAGAAAAAATATATTTAAAAAAAAACATCTATTTTGCGTTAAGAACTTTTTTACATAAAGCTGTCATGAAAAGATACTTTAGTGATGATAAGACCTTTCTCCCAGTTTCTGCCTTCCGTCATCACTAAAGCAGCATTTTTCACAGCCCTGCCAGTATTTCAGAAAGTGAATACAAAAACAGAGATGTTTGTTTGCCACTCATCAGCCCCCACTGAGGTGTGAATGCTGTAATGTTGGCTCGTTCACTTCTGCCTAAAATGCAGAATAGTCTAGAGGGGTTTAGTTGTCAATAGTAAAACATCTAGTAAAACGTTTTGATTTCACGCAGATTTTTTCCACTCTTTTCTGACTCCAGAAGTGATTTAACATCCTTTTTCTAAGACATTATACATGTAAGAACATAAGTACAGGAAAGTCTGTGAACAATAGTTTATTGAAGTGTTTTCCATCAGTTTGTGTTCAGAATTGTCTGGTGGCTTCAGAATCGTAGCACAATATTGCACTCTGACCAAGCTTCCTTAGCTTGGCCAGAGTGCAGTTAGAGTGTATTAGTGCTTACTGCTTTCACAGCCTACAGTTATGTAAACCGAAACAAAGATAATTCAATGTTATTGGTGAACTTCATTCTTTTGTTCCATCAACCAGAGACCAAGACCTCAGTCACATCTGCCTAGAGACCAGTTGGACACTACCTGGCAACCACTGGTTGCAAGGGAAAAATTTGTATTGCGCAGCTGGCTAATGAGTAGGTAAGGTGAAAACTGTGAAACAGGGATGCAGGACTAGAAACTGGTCACTGACCCCACGGTAATCCCAGGTCACTAAGACAAATGTGTATTCCCTATCTGGTTGGTGAGAGGTTTCTTGTTCTTATTAGGAAAAATTGTTCATTAGGACATTATATGGTGCAGCTTGTTGCAGTCACCCACAGATTGTCTGCAAACATGTGCCAACTTCTTTGCCAAACTGTAGCGACGTGTGAAGAGTGGTGCATAAGACAGAAATGGACATCACTGACATTTACAGTAAAAGTTGCAACTTTTGAAACATGTTACTTTCGGTGGTAAGGCAGAACTTTTATTTTGAAGGTGAACATTCTGTTTCCGGTTTGCGTTGCAATTTTTTTCTGGAGGCCCAGGTGACCGAGGTCTAAATGAATCCAAACTGATCTTACATGCAAGCTTTCAATCAGACCCCTCAGTGGACACGCCCCCAGTATTTTAGAACAAAGAATGCTGGCCCTTTCAAAGAGCTTTCAACTTCCTTTTATATAGTTGTTCAACATTTTGATGATTAAAATATATCTCTTAATACTCAAGAACATAGAGCCAATACTAATTTTTGTATTCACACCTTTTATGTATATTTGTAACCACAGCCACCAACTCACAACCACTTGACAAGTGTGTATATGTTTGTCTATTAAATAAAACATTCCCGTGAATGTGTTCTACAGCATTCCATAACGGTGTAGATGATTCCAAAGAACTGCGGCTTCCTCTGAAATGATACACCCAAAATCACCCTTTTATTCTTTGTGCATCATTGCTGTAAAACACATTACCTTACATGTTTACACCCTCCCCAACTGCCCTGACAAAGTGCCTAGAGCTGTCAATATGCAAGTGACATCTAATAAAAAAAACAAGAGTCTTTGCTTTTCTAAACAACGTATCACATAACAGCTGCTGACAACACACAGTCCATGCCTGTACAAACATTTTAAATAAGCAATGCAAGGAAGAGAAGCAGATACAACTCTGCAGGTTTATGTGACCCTTTTAGGAATTTTGATTAGACCCCTAACCCAGACTCACTGACTTATTCTTTAATCTGATAAATGTCATTATCTATTTTGGGAAATGTTTGTAAGTTGCAATTTTTGTTAAAAAATATTTATGGTACTTAAACCATTGTGGCTCTACTTTTGAAAAGGGACAGAAGGGTTTGTGGAAAAAATAAAAACTGTCTTTGAATTAACAACTTAACAGCAGAATATTGAAAAATAAGCAACAACACACATAATTAAAACTAGATAGAGCGTCGAGCTCTCTCGGGTTAGCCTGGAACTGTCGATGGACGACCATCGTCGGGTCTCCCAGAGAGGTCTAAATGGTTTCAGGTTCAACTCAGGACTTTCACTGAGCCACTTGAAGAACTTGACAGAGCTGTCCTCAGTAAATTCCCCTGTTGTCTTGGCCTTGTGTTTTGGCTGCTTGTCCATGAACTTGTAGCAACGTCTGAGGTTCAGCGGACTATGCAGTGAGTTTTTATTTAAACATCTCTGTACCTGACTATTGTCTCTTTCCTGGTCACAGAAAAACAAATCTGATCTGATGCTGCCAGTGCCTAATTTCTTCATGAAGGACTTCAGTCAGGGCACTCTGCCATTAAGCCCAGATCAGTAGGAGATAAAGTTTTCATTTTGAAACATAGCAGACTTAAGAATCCTGGTTATTCTCCATTTTCACCTGTTTCATATTGTATCATATTCAACATAAGTTGCCCATTGGTAGCTTAATGGTTTTTTGTATACGTGGCAGAATTTGGTTCGAGTCATCTCTAAATATGAAATGAAGAACTTGACAAAGCGCTGTTGGCCTGGCTAGTGTATATAAATAAATAAACCTTAACAGTAGCTAACAAACTATATATAAAATTTATGTCCTTTTGATAACTGTGAAAGTCAGGATTATTTCATGCTATTATATTGAGTGAAACAGTATTTCCTTTGCCACCACTTAGTTACAGCACTACTCATAACAGCAACTGGTAATCATCCTTAACAAAATAACACAAAAACTCATGAGGTTCTCAAGCTGTGCATAAAGAGACATTGAGTCTGTGACTCTGTGACTAAGTCCTGCCGCCCGTTCAGTACAGATAAACCAGCTGGTAAAAATAACATTTAAATGAATGTCTCTTTAGCACATTAGACGTGCTTTTTCTAGACAGCCATGGACCAGATATCAAATTGGAATGCAGACTAAATGCACTGAAATGGAGACTGGTGGGCTAACATTCCTCACGTTCCTGAGCAGAGGTCCACTGAAGTTTCATCTAACGTGTTTTCATTTCCAACATATTTCATAAGACTTAACTTAGATATGTTTCACTTTTCTCTCTCGTTCTGTCTTTATCTGAAAATCCCCAAATGTCTTCTCGTGAGTTCGTAAAGGGCAGGGGAGGATTTGAAAGAACCGTGAACCAGTCCAGACCATACTTGGCTGAACCATACAAATTTAGGTTAGACCCGGACAGGCCAAATGAGGTAAACGCAGGGACAGACCAGGCATTAGCAGCCACAACACAACTGCTTTCCAACTGTTTTGTTCCTAAATGCGAGTAAGAACTTCAATCATTCAATTTAGGGCTACAGTTTCACACATACACTGACACACACAGACATGCTAGTACACACAACTAACTTTCCCAGGCTCCACCTCAGGGAGCACACATCATCCAAATGGCTGCTATGGAGCTGTGATTTTTAGCAGAGCAGCTTCTTTTATTATTTTTTTTTAGTCCAAGATTCCTATTTTTAGAGATGGCTGAAATTATTAACCCTCCTGCCCCCTTTACACACACACACTCATTCTTCATTCTCCTCCCCCTCTTTCCCCCCGCTCCTTCCCGCTCGTCTCTCCTGTTGTATTTTGACCAAAAAAGTCAGAGACTTTAGTGTTTTTCCTTGTCAGACACAGGCTGTCTGGACGTTAAGTTGAAGACAGAAGAGGCTATATTTACAGTCTGACCTCACTCTGAACACAAGCACAGACACAGCCACGCACACACACAGAGCTTTAACATGGTCAGGGATGACGCAGGGACAACCGCACCTCTCCGTTGTCTGTTTCATTCTGACCATGTTGCTGCTGGATGAGCCTCGCATCAGTGGTCAGCCTCAGTGGATGCTCTTTTACAGACAACAGCCTGTTAACTCAAAGAGGCCACAAAGACTGCACATGAGAAAAATTTCAGTCGACCAAAAGAAGTTTAAAACATTCTATTTTGTTGATTCCTGGTTGTCACCTCTGGAAGGTCCTCAAGTGCTCGAGCCTACGTCCAAGATTAACTAAACTAGTAGGGAATACGTTTACTCTACGTCCCCCCTGCGTCCAAAAGCTGCTGTAACTTAAATTTGTAAAAAGATGAGTGGCACTGCCCAAACATCCTTCATTTGATGAATAATGAAGAAAAAAGGGAGGAAATACCAAATCTGCTCACTGTGCCACATGTCCATATGCCACACTTCAAGACATAAAGACTCAAAAATCACTTAAAAACCCCATTCACGGTTATAGGATGTATCACGTGCTGAATCTTATTCTTGGAAAATGATACAGACAATAATGACTGCGCTCACATCAAAACTCTTATTAAAACAGGTTATTTTTCACTTCTCTTCTAAACCTTTTTTTCACCACACTAATAATTAAACTACACTATAAAACTGTATCAGCCTGAGGATTACTTTAGGTGATCCACAACGTCAAATAGCTGATAACATTTGCTATCTCGTGTTAGGAGTGTGCTATACTGCGGTCAGAATGTATCTCATTCTTTGCAACCTACCTTCACACCACCTCCTCCTTTCAACCTACAGACTTAATCAGTATCATAATCATTTCTCACTGATTCTGTACTGGAGGACTTGCTCCTGCCTTCCTAATCTCCAGCTTTCTGTGCATGCGCATGAAAGTTTGGGGGTACAATAATAAAGAATACTTTGTTGTAATCAAAGAGTGAGACATAAGGCTGCCTTCTAGGAAAATGAAATTCCTTCAGCCATCTCCTACTGATAAACCAATCCATCAATCAAACTGGCATCCATTCCTTTGATATTATCAGTGGGTTTGTATATCTAAACATAGACACAAGCACGGGGAAGTCCGCACAGCCACACACACACACACACACACACACACTTGAACTTGGCTATGACCTCTGGCTGTATGAGCAGTTAAACAATCTTTCCATGTTTTCACTAGAGGAATGGACAAGGGTCTCATAAAGAGTGTCATTCACTATTTAAGGCTCAAATTCATACACACACACACATACTTAGCAAACTAAATTGTCCATACATGCAGACACGCATGCATGCACGCACACACACACAAACACACACACACAGGTTGGGCAAAGCACCATGTAATGCAGACAGAGCTGCTGATTCTCGGAGTTTGGAGATAGCGTCATTTTTACACCGTGAGAACCCGAGAAACACATTTCTCAAAGGAGCCCTCTCATTCGACGTGGGTGTGTTACCATTTTTGGGGAGAAAAAGGGGGATAGCGACACAGACATGAGTTAAGTACTGTTAAATATAGCAGCTGAATGCTAATCTGTTATAGCTGGGTTATGAATAGGCAGCTTGCAGAGGCTACAGAGGATGTGAACCGTGTTTAAAATAGTTAAAAGGTTTAAAATAGTTGCTTCAGACTTTCTGCTCTTTATTTAACTTACTTAAACCCAGAACTGCACACAGTAAAAAAGATGCATGTGAATGTGCATCCTGTCAGAGAGAAGGCCTCAGCAGCTACAGACTGAGTGATGTTAGGCCAGAAAAGGTCTCTCTTTATTCAGCACTCTCTGATGAGGAGGGAAGAAAAACAAATATGAGCATGGGTATCTCTCACCATACAACGCAATATCCCAGCAGAATGTAATGTCACAGCTGATTCTTGGCAGCGAGGGTAAAATCTGCAGCGACAGAATGAAGTGGACGGAGGGTGACTTAGGACAGTATGATGCTGCAAAGTTAAGTCAATGAGTTCTTGTTTTTCAGCATGAAAATGCCATATATTCCCATTCAGTTTATGATAAGTGAAGCTTTGTCGCTTTTATACGTTTGAAGAAAAACACCGTTTCTAAACATCACATGACTACTTTTTCAGTATCTCTTAAGAGAAACAGGAAAAAGAAATCCGAGCATGATAATAACAAAAAACGTTTAGTTACAGCCATAAATTATAAGAACTGCATTGTTTTTAGCTTTTGAGACCTATTTTAAAAAAAGGGGGGGGTGAGGGCCTGAGAGTATGTGAAGAGGAGATAAACGTGACACAGGAAGCAAATTTTGTGTATTTCGTGTTATCAGGAATTGTGGGATGTCACTGGCTGCAACAGCAAGTCTGTTCGTAGGCGGTAGATGCAATTTATGGTAGTTGGAATATTTTTAGTCTCTCCATGAAATCTGAAAAGAGATAATTCCATGGGAATTTGGACTTAGGCGGATCAGTTAAAAATGAGAGACGTTTGTCAACATAAATCACAAAAAGGAAAGAGTGAGGCAGAATTTTAATGGAGGTTATTACAAAGCGTGAGGAGATATCCTTTAACCTTCCGGCAATGTTTAAGGCTGAAATCAGAAGACGAGAGGTTATTAAGTGGGTGGCGAGGAAACTGTGCGGGTGTTTGTGAATTGAATTGCCAGACTTCCTTGACCGTTTGAATTTGAACTCGTGACCCCCGACCTTGGGGGGGGAGGGGGGCTGAAAACAGAAGCTGCACAGAAAGAAAGAGACTGTTTGCAGTGTAAACAGGCCTGAACACAGATTGTGCTCCTACATGCTGCCCTGCTTTTAATCTGCCACTCAGAACAATGGTCACTTTCCTCTTCAAAGCTGGCATATGTCAATGCTGGACCACGTCTCTGTGCATTTCAAGCTACAGTGATCTCATCTGAGATACTATCAGCCCGTTTACCGTTTCGCCGCTCCCCCGTGGCCACTACAGTTGTACAAATTGGACAATCAGGAGCAGGTGTGTGCATGAGATATCAAACTCTGTGTTTGAGACGTAGGTAGGCAATCATTGTAAAATCCCTACTGCAGGTGGAAGAGTAATTCCCCTGTGGGAAAGTAGGCAACAGACAGAAATACAGACTGAAAAATGTAATGGTATTTTGTCACATGTTTAAAAATGTTGCTAGCATATTTATAGAAGGGCGGGGGCCACACGCCATGTTGGATCGATTAGGCATCAAGTTTTTTTTTTTTAAAGGCAGTTCTTATAGAGAAACATTTTTGTTAATTTTACGTGAATATCATTTAACAATTTTACTATTTTATTTTAGTGTCAACAGTAGAAAGTAGAGACACACACCACCTGGTACATTGTTCTGATTCTTTCATGCTTTCTTTCTGCACTGTAGCAACCAGTGCAGTTATTTTGAATCATCGACCTAAATATCTGTGCTGTGGGTTAGTGTGTATTGACATCCACTGATATTTTCCATCAGCAGCAGTATTGATTATAATGACTGCTGTAAAAATGACAAAATGTGTAGAAGCAAACAAACATTTTGACTCATTCTAAGATAGTAAACCGTTTGTGTTTAATGTATAATTGGCGCACAGGTTGTTTTGCTGCAAAAATCTGGACAGTAGCAAGGCTAGCAGAGAGGAAAGAAGACAGATGGCGGCGCACCTCGGTGGTCAACCTTCAGAGTGGTAATTATACATTAAACACAAACGGTTTACTACCTTAGAATGAGTCATTGTATGGATCATTTTAGATTACGTTTTGTGTGTCTGCTTGTTGGATACATATTTTTTCATTTAGCAGAAGCTTTATCTGTTAGTTGGAGCTAATGTGGAAGAACACTCTGATGACCCAGCATTCTACCAGCCTTAAACGCCTCGTGCACGCACGAATCTTGAGACGTGAAATGAGTCTCAAAACCCCTTGTCCGCTTGTAACTCTGATGTGTGCAAATTTGAAGTTATGGATGGAAATCTTTAACGAATTTGAAGTTATGGATGGAAA
>VUQR01016451.1:5344-20401 GCA_015108515.1 Hemichromis elongatus
CAGCCCTTGTGGGGACCAAAATCCCATCCCCACAAGTTTGAAGGCATGTTTGAGACTCAACATGTGGTTTTAGTGTCAGGGTTACTATTAGGTTATGGTTAGGTTAACCTCCTAGGACCTGGCGTCCACGTATGTGGACAACACATTTTGAGTTGTCTAGACCAAAATATTAAATTTAGCTCTACAAGGGCCTGATATCCACTTACAAGGACATTACACTGCCACTGTTCTATCTAAATTTGGATCTTATTTTTCTCAGAAACAAAAATCAGGTACACCCACACGTGTGCGTGTGTGGGTGTACGTGACTCCCTTCTCCATCATGTATGTTTACAACCGCCCAAGCTCTCAAGTTGTAAAAAAGGTCCTCTCCCCTCACCTTAGTACATGGCTTAGCCCTTTCAACATTTCACCATATTTAAAGCTTAGGTGAGGCCCTACAGAGCAGAAAGTAAACATCCTTCAGCAGAGAAGATAACTCAGAATCTTTGCATGGAATGTGAGTGAAACTCTATAGCTAAATAGCCTCCGCCAACATCCTACATACAGGGGAGGAGAAGAGTAACAGGAGAATGTATTTAATCATGCAGTTTAACAAGGCCTACAATCCTAAACACAATAATGACAACAAAATCACTCCAACAACTTCCAAAGAAAACAAAACAAAAACAACAATTAAAAAACTTTTTATTTGTTAGGTAAGTGAAAGGATGGATGAACAGACTGAGCCGAGGGCAGCACTGCTATGTTGAATACGCACTGGAAGGCTGATAGTCCCACCTTACTGCTACTGGACAGTGCCTGTACATAAATGTGGGTGATCAGAAATGTCCATACGCATTCAACATTTTTTTGTAGTTCCTGATTTCATCAGTAATTTTTTATTTATTTATTTTTTTTTAAAAATACGGAGCCCCGCAGGGGACATGGGTGGAAAAAAAAATAAGATGAACTTTTGCGAGCGCTCGCAAAAGTAACTCGGGATCTCGCAAAACTTTTGCGAGCGCTCGCAAAAGTTCATCTTATTTTTTTTTTCACCCATGTCCCCTGCGGGGCTCCGTAAAAAAAAGCATCATTAAAAAAAAAAGCAAAATGCTGCTACTAAAATACTGAGGAACAGCAGGAACAGAGTGATCCCCCAAACCTGAAGAACTGTGCACTCAGCTGTTGTTTGTAGAAAAACAACTCAATGCTCACTATTTTATGACTTGTGTAGCACTTTGTGATTCTGTATAGAAAGGTGATAAATAAATAAAATTGTATTTTTATATTTATTTATTTATTTTTAAGTCTTTCCAATTGTCTTCTTCTAGATGCAGAAACAAATTAAGCACTATAAGAAAAACATACCAGTTTATACGTTTTTAGCCAGCAAAAAAAGGGGGGCCCCGTGCTACCCAAACCTTTTCAATGTTTATTTCCAGAGTTGGAGGCAGACGAGCCACCGGGCGCTGTTAATCTCCGTCCACACTGACAGGAAGCTCTCTGGCTGTGGCAGATAACAACTGTGCTCACGTGTTTTTATGACTTCACGAGTTTTGGTAACAGATTGCTATTTTTAGACAGAATAAGCTGTGAAATCATAAGACACCTGTCTGCTCTCACTCTTATAGACGCGACTGCATTTTATTCACTAGAACAGGTCTCGTCTGTGAAGCTGAGACTATTATTCTGAAAAGCGGAAGTTGTTTTTGAAGTAGTCCGGTTTGATACAGAACGTCTCCCTCATTCACGGTAACTAAAGATGGAGTCACCAGAAAACCTGCATGGTCCCGGAGTCGGGGTCGGCCAGGATGCTACGCCAACCACCGTGGACGTGGACACCGCAGTGTTGCTGCTGGGAGCGGGCGTAACAACCCTCACACACCCGCTGCTCTATGTCAAGCTGCTGATACAGGTAGCCGATGTAGCTAGCTAACAGTGATCATACGAGCGTGGTGAATATGCAGCTTCCGTGTTGTTTTTGGAAAGATGTCAACTCATTACTCTGTACTCATTCAGCTTAGTAGTGACATGGAATCGCCTGCTGTGGGTTATTTATAACTCTTTGGACAGAAGAGTCCAGTGTTAACTTGTTCTCCCGTCGATATGAATGCGTTTGACTTTTAAATCCGAGCCTCACATCAAAAACACTGTACATCTAAGCAGGTTCTCTGCTGCGTCAAACCCTAAGACATGTAAGAGCACTTTACGCTACATGATGGGGCATTACACAACAGGTCTGTGGCATTGTACGCGACACACAACTGCTGTACGATCCAATGGGCTTCAAAAATACTTATGAGATTAACTTTGTTTTAAAAACGTACTTATAAACCGGACCTCCCAGCCCATAGTTCAGCATTGAGGCTGAGGGAAGCTGCAGTCAGCTGAGACTGAACAAGCTGGATGAGCGACATAAAGTTTCTCCCACTGAAACGTCCAGATGAACAGAAGCTTTGTAGGATTTCCTTACCTGGAGGATGTATTAACACAATCTGTTGTGTTAATTCTGTAAATCTCTCGAAACCTAAAATGAACATCCAGCATTGATTTAAACACGAAAGCTGGATGAGAGGAAAACCTGTAAGCCTCGCAGTGAAAGGCTCTGATGGCTGTCATGTAAGGAGGGTCCTTTTTCCTGGCAGAGTTCTGGTTCATTTCTCCTTTTAGAGTCCAGAATGAGTGCAGGTGTGAGCGAGCAGCTTTATTGTTCAGGAAAACAATCGTGTAAGGATTGCAATGGTCTCTGCTGACGTCAGTGCTGTTCATATGTGTTTAAGACTTATTGTTTGAAGTTTCCTGTCTTGATACTGTGATCGTACCACTAGGGGCAGTGTTGTTGTAGCAGCAGCAAAAAGTTACAAATACAAACAGGACAGAAGTACACAATTTTTTTTTTTTTTTACATATTTACATCATGGACAAGGAAAAAAAAAGACAAATATTAAAATAATCACACTATTATACATGTAGTGTTTCATGTCCCGTTTAATGGAGCCAGGACTTCCTGTTGTTAAACATCAAACAGATCCACTACAGATGCTTTGGGATGGAAACCTGTCCAAAGTGCACGTTGGGTTTCACTGCGTGACCGCTGGGTTGACTTCATGGTCTGATAGTTTTGTGTCACATGTGTAGTTCAAGGATGTGCTTTGATGAGTTTCACTTTATTTAAATCAAGCTTGGTGATTCCATACCTGTTGCATAGGACTGTAGACTGTGCCCCTCACAGTCGTTAGATTTCAGCTTAATGATCACCTGAAATATTTGGACTCACGTGCCAAACAGCTGTCCTCACCATCTGTCTCTCAGAATGGTCCTCAGTAGAGACTTTGTTCTTGGACCGCAGTGTGCTCATACTCACACATTTGATATTGATTTTTCTTCTAACTCATCACCTGTAAACCACATGACTTGGTTCATTGTGATTTTTGCGTCTGAATCATAGCAAAGCACTCAAAATACAAACGTAGCTGTTCTGCACTTTATCCAGTTATTGCTGATTCATGTTTAGGGGCCAGAGCTGACTGCACTGAAGGACACATGAAGCTGCTGGTTAATAATAAACGTAGATGAAGTAAAATTATAAGTCCTGCTGTCAGTAAGCACACCTGATTACATTGCTGGAGGTGAATGAATAGTGAATTGTGTGTAACCCAGCTCTGTAGTTTTTTCTGATTAAATCACTTGAAATAAACTTATTTAAGATGTTCTTAAACTTTTGTTCCATGTTGGTTGGAAATCCAAATCCTCTCCATTCTTTAATCCAACACAGGAAAAATGAGCAAGAGACAAAACCAGTTAGCAGGTTCACAGTCTGGAGTTGGTCCAATCAACTTATCTGCTTATCTTGCAGAAGACAAAGGGATAACTCTGATACCTGGCCACCCCTCCCCCGCTGGTACAGGATGTCATCTGGCCTTGTGACAGCCAATCATGTTGTTGGTGTCTAATAAGCCGATGTCCAGCCGCCCTGATCATTCTCTCTCTCTCTGTCTGACTTTCCCACATACATGATATCAAAGTTTAAACGTCCATCCTTCCATCGGCCCGTCTCCGTCTGCTGATCGCGGCTGGGTGACGGGGGCCAGCGGTCCAAGCACAGACACGCTCACACAAACATCCGTCTCTACATAATCGCTTTTCCATTCAGATGATCAAATACTTTTTCTCGCTTGTTCTCTTCAAAGCTCTGTTTGCCATCCACAGTGCACTCATACACTATGTTGAAGGAGTCAGACGCCTCTCAGATCAGCGGCTGCATGCTGTCACTCTCTCCCCCCTCCCATCCACTCAGTAACGCGCTGGTATTAGAATCATTATTATAGGCTATCATTTCTTCTTCGTGATATCGGTCAAACCTACACCTGATTAAACTCTGCTCACCACGAAGCAATTAATTATAATGAACTATCAGCACACTGCATACGACTTATGACTCACCAACAGCTGTCTGTCATTCAGAGCGATGTACAAAGATGGGCTGGGGACACTGCTGCAGTCGCACACACACATGACGAGGTCAAAGCTGGGTCCTGTCTATGCACCAAACTTCCAGGCATCAATCATTTGGAGCTCATTAACATATTCGTCCCACTTCTACTTTGTTTTATGTCTTTGATTAAGAATAAAGATGATTAGCACATCCAGGTGAGCTCCGTTACAGCAGACTCACTCAGAGGTAGAGAGCGCTGAGTTGGGACGACTTCAGGCTCTCCAGACATCGTGTTTGGACTTTGTCACGTTTACTTATTTCTTTTTGTTTTGTCAAACCAAATAAATTCGTCCTCGTCCCTCCGAGTCTCTTAAATCAGTCAAACTCTGCGCCGGCTGCTTTTTTTGAGGGCTTTTTAGTTTCAAAAGCCAAACGGATGACACGCTGCTGAGATGGCCATCATCTTTAATTTCATCTCATTCAGTGTTTATGCTTTATTTACTCTTTTCTTTTGGCTCATTATGCCGTCATGAACTCATTAAGCTGTTTTTCAGAATCGAAATGTCACTCATATAAAGTTTGCACAAAGTAAAAAGGGCTGAATATGTTTGGGTCAGTTGTCCTCCAGGAGTATTTTCGTTTGCGCGCATCTTCAAATTGTAAATTTGAAAGTGCACCCAAAGCAGCAGCTGATTAAAGATCAACCGGTCATGTAGAGAATCTGTCTAATTTAAGCTGCTGTTGTCTTCAGGTGGGACACGAGCCTCTCCCCCCGACCGTGGGCACAACTATGTTTGGAAGAAGAGTCCTGTACCTGCCTGGCTTTTTCTCCTATGGTGAGGGAACTGGGAGTAATGGATCAGTTGTCGTCTAACTGGACAAAGTGTGAGCTTTTACAGGAAATACATTTGTTTTCAGCACAGCATATTGTGAAGGTGGATGGAAAGAGAGGACTTCTTCGCGGCCTCTCACCGCGTATTGTATCCAGCGCCATCTCTACTGTGGTGAGGAGCAAAGTTAAACAGGTGAGCAGGAAATGAGATTAAGACTGTACGAATGTGAAAACTTGTTTGCTAAGATGAATAAGCAGATGTTTATTTATAGCTGATCCATTAGAGTCTGACAGCGTGACCTCCAGTCCCACAAGAATCTGTCATTCAACTTAACATTGAGACAAATATGTCCTTCCCTCCGTTAGCTTTAAATTTCAGGTTCATTGAAAAATCTAAATTGCCCACAGGTGTGAATGTGAGTGCGATGGTTGTGTGTCTCTGTGTGTTAGCCCTGCGACAGACTGGCGACCTGTCCAGGGTGGACCTGCCTCTCGCCCTATGACAGCTGGGATAGGCTCTAGTGCTCCCGCGACCCTGAAAAGGATGAGCAGAAGCGAATGGATGGATGGATCTTTAAATTTCAACCTGGGCAAGCTGGAATATTGTATCGATGCTTAGTATGACCAACTGTTTAAAATCAGAAAGAAGAAAACGAAGCTGCTGAAAGGCCCGAGATACCCGCTAGGTTGGTTGCTATGTGTCGTGGCTAGTGCAGTAGAACACGGGAACAGAGCCGCTGGGAGAGAATCAGCATTAATGAATGAATGAATGGTCCGGAGGTGGAGGAAGCAGGAAGAATGAGTCGAGTAAAGTTTTGGCACCTTATGGTTCGAAAAATACGTGTTTGACTGATTTATTTGGCAGACTGCAGTTTGATGTTCACAGCAGCTCTTTTTAACTTGAGTGGATATTTTACATGGATATGCTGAGTCAGCACATTTCCACCGGAAACGCCTTGTGGTTAAATGATTTTGCGTTTGCACTGTTACATTTCATACAGCTCTGATGCTGATGAAACAGCTGCTGGTTGAAGTGAAAATAAATTGATGGTTTTTGAACTCATAAAGTTGTGTTTTATCTCACATCACTTATATCATCACTTATATGGTTATCACAAGTGTTCAAATATATATTGTGATAAATATTTTGGCCATATTGCCCTGATAATGTGTGTTTTTCTCCTTTAAATATTATTTTAAATGAGTTTTACTTACTGCTTAGTGTTGTTGTCATTACCAGCCCCACGGTTTCACTCTTTAGTCAGAAGGACATTCAAAGCTTTTTCCCAGTTTACATTGAGTGAATTTTCCTAATGATAATAATCCTGCTGCTGCTGATTGCTGTAACTATCTGGACTCTCAGCTGGGGCACAGTTAACATTAATAACTCTATTAATATCTTTTAATTCCATTTTTATGCCTTTTATGTAACTTTCGCTGCAGTTTTCGGTCCAAATGTTGACGAGGTTCAAAGGACTGAATTCACTGGCTTTATTTTGTTCCAAATAAGAACAGATGATGTGCTTGAAAAGGCCTTTGATAAATAACAGGCAGTGCCATGTAATCACTGTGATCATGTATGTGGTTCTCTTCAAACATGCATGAACATTTGTGCTGCTGCAAAAATAAACTTGGGGTTTGAGCGATTGTGCAGGTTGAGCTGTCGGGTAGAAATGGTGCCTGAATGTCGTGTTCTGTAAATATGCGATTACACACGAGTGCCTTTTGAAGGGTCTTGGGAATAATTTGAGTTCTTGGTTCAGCAGGTAGAGCTTCTGTTTAAGAACAATGAAGAGCACAATCCACTCAGGAAGGTGGTCACAGAGGTGAGACAACACTGTGATGCTGACCCACACTTCTTCAGCTCCACTGATGTAAAAATGTTTCTTTATTCGGCTCATTCATAAGCTGTGAAAAACACAGAAGACAGAACCAAATTTAAGGATTTAAGGATGATCAGTGTCGAATGCTCTAACTGATATATTTGGTAACATTGAATCCTTTCACTTAACAGACATCAGGTGATCCTCCATTTGAATGGAAAATGAATCCAAGCCGAGTGGAGGACAAGCCACTCTTGGCAAATTCCTAGAATTTGTCCAGTCAAATTTGAGACGGTCCCGTGGTCGGCATGCCGTGGAAATCTACTGTGTGGAAAGCAGAGCGTATTTATAGATATTGTGTTGCTTTACATTGTTTCTGTCCCAGACCTCACATGAGATGATCATCCAGTGCCTGTCCAGAGTAGCTACCCATCCTTTTCATGGTATGTCAGCAACGGAAGACGTTTGTTCTGCCATAAAACATTTGTCTTGGGTAAATAAAGAGCTGTGCAGAGGCTAGTTCAATGAAAGAGTGCTGCAGTCACCTTACAGCACGAGAGCTCCCTGAGTTTCCCCTGGGCTCTCTGGATCTAACCACATGCATGTTTGTCTAAACTGAATGTACATCTGAGGTAGATAAAGTTAAAGCACTCTGTCAACACAGGACACAAATGTGACTGTATTGTAAATACATTTGAGCAGCACTGTGGGTTTGACAGGGTTTGTTTTTACTGATTAAATGTTTGAAATTCTTTACAAATGTTCACACAATCAACAACTTGTTTTGATGTCTGTGAACGGTGGCTGAACATGTGAGGGTGGTCATCATGTTGGACAAACAGATGTACCGTCTGCAGCATGCTCCCAGTCCTGGTTTCAATGTCTGGTTTCTGCCCTGGCAGTTCTGTCGCTGCGCTGCATGGCTCAGTTTGTTGGCAGAGAGGTCAAGTACAGGTAAGCCTTGGTATCGTGTTTGTGCAACATAAATACTATACGAGTGTTTTGTAGATGAAGAAATAAGAACCGTTCTACATCATGATAACTTTGTGTCTACATGAAGAAGCAACGTTAAGCTTTCTGCCCGTGTTAGTAAGGATTGTCTGTCTGATTTTCAGCGGGATGCTCGGCTGTGTCGTCAAGATTTTCAGGGAGGAAGGAGTTGCTGGGTTCTATGTGTGAGTCACACTTTTATTAGTACAGCTCGTACTGCTCGGGTATGTTGACCTTTCACCTCCAACCATCATAGCAGTGTTTGTGTGTTTGCAGTGGTCTCGTACCGCATGTCCTGGGAGAGCTTCTATTTCTGTGGTGTTGTAATCTCCTGGCTCACTTTATTAACACCTATGCTGTGGATGAAAGTGTAAGTCTGTCACCTTTACTTATTTCTAAAAGCTTTCACAGTAAATAGAAGTTATAACATTACTGTAATTCCAATAGAAAAACTGTTGTATATTCTAGATGGGCACTTGGAGAGCATGTTCAGCCACAGCTGCCCCTTCTGTGCCTCGCACCATAGAGCAGAAGTCAAAAATGGAAAGTTAGATGACATGGTAGATGGTCTGTATTTATATAGTGCTTTACTAGTCCCTAAGGACCCCAAAGCACTTTACATTACAGTCATCCACACATTCACACACTGGTGATGACAAGCTACATTGTAGCCACAGCTGCCCTGGGGCGCACTGACAGAGGCGAGGCTGCCAGACACTGGCGCCACCGGTCCCCTCAGTAGGGTGATGCTACAAGCTTTGCGTAGCTTTATTTAGACAGTTTGATTGTCCTTTGTTGAACCTCGGGTGGTGGCTGGGGACCGTCGGTGCACAGACATCGCTCTCAGAGGTTTTCAGTCAGATTTAGGTCTGGGCTGTGGCGGGGTGACATTCACACTGTTGTGCTGTAGGCGTCTTTTACCGAGGAGTGGCTTCAGTCTGGCTACCATACAGGGCAGGTTGTTGGAGTCCTGCAGGTTCTCCTCTCTCCACGGGGCAATGCTGGGAGCTCTTTACTAGAGTGCCCATTAGGTACTTGGGCACCTCCCAAATAAGGACCTTTTACCCTCGACAGGGTGGCCAGCTCTAAGGACAGTCCTGGTGGTTCCAAACGTCTTCCATTCACAGACGATGGAGGCCACTCTGCTCTTTATGCTGCAGAAATATTTCCTGTACGCATCCCCAGATCTGTGCCACGAGGCAGTCCTGCCCCTGAGGTCTACAGACAGTTCCTTGGTCTTCACTGATTACAAAATCAGCCAGTGATCTACATGCACATGTTTATGTGTTATTGCCAACAGTCCATTCCTCTACAGCTGGTCCTGTGAGACTGGTTGTCCCACAGGAGGAAAAACCCACATGGCTTGTTGGTGTTGATCCTACACAGGGCCCCTGAGCTAAGGCCAGCAGACGTTCACATTGAAGCCTCCGTCCTGGGCTAAGCCTAAGCAGAGTACATTGGACCATTGATCTTTTACACTGTAGGGTGTGTGGCTCCTCACCCAGGCCCAGTTTGATTTCAGAGACCCTACCAGTAGCAGATTGCAGTTGCTTTGGCGTTACTGGAGAACCCAAAGCCCTGTTCTGCTGCGAGGTGGCGATTCACACACAAACTAAAGTGACGAGTGAAAGAAAACTCATTATTTTATTATGTGTTTTAAAGACATGGTCCGTAGTAATTTGTTGTTCATTATACAATCGATTGTAATTATTGAACTTGGTTCTGGTGTGTTTGTATCTGGAATCGTGTAAATTCATTCAGTAACATTTCACCCCTCTCTCTACATTCCCTTTGCAGTTCAGCCAAGCCTCTGCAGTGAGAAGCTACACTAAATTTGTGATGGGTGTAAGTTCTCCCCTCAGAAACTTTCAGATGAAAGTTTCCTCTGTGTGTCCTAATTCATCAATGTGCATTTTGTGCTCCATTAGATTGCAGTGAGTGTCCTCACATATCCATTCATGCTGGTCGCTGATCTCATGGTGGTGAACAATTGTGGGTGAGTCATTAAGCCAAACACAGTTATGAACGTTTTAGATGTAGCGTTAAACCTGTCACTGCCATACTTGATACTTTTTATTCGACTCATACGGTTCCACACATGATTTTTTTCTCACCAGCTGAAACACGGTGCTGTGATTACAGGTCTGTGGAATAAGAAAGGGTAAAAGGACAACGATTACATTGAAATCTGAGCGGAGCTTATACAGGAAATGGTTCATTTTCACACTTAAATGTTGTCCCCAGAAGAGCGGCGTTTTGTGCTTCATTAAAATCTTTATTATGTTTACAGTAAATATGCTTTTAAAATCAATTTTGTTTGCAAAGTCATCCCTGAGTTTCAGTCTGACTGCTGAGCTTTGTCTTGTCAGACTGGCTGCAGGACTTCCTCCTCTGTCCCCCGTCTTCACGTCCTGGCTGCACTGCTGGAGCTACCTGAGTAACAAGGTGCAGTCACTGTTCATTCCTTCATGCTATTTTATTCTTGCATGACAAATTTAGCCGATTAGAACTCTGGTTTTGATCACAGCTGAACTTACTTGGAGTAGCTGATCACTGGAACTCAGAATAGAGGTATAAAAAGATGCTGACAGAGGCAAAAACTTTAGGAATGGTTAAATTAACACTCTGTAAAAGAAGGAATGCACTGGCCGTTCAGCAACACCAAAAGGCCTGAAATACCACAGAAGACAACAAAGAGGCAGGAGGCACGTCACTGTCAAAATCTGTAATCCAGAAACACCTTTGTGAAGGTAAATTTAGAGGGTTTACAAACAGTGGAAACCACAGGATAGTGGAGTGAGCGGGATACTATCCATCATGTCGGGTGCATGCATGGCTGCCAACAGAACAGGCTCACTAGTGTTTGCTAATCATTTGCCTGCTGATGCAGGGCTGTGCTCTCTGCTCAGCTTCAGCATAATACTGCAGAACTGATCGGACAGTATTTCAGGGGCATAAAGCTGCTACTGCAAAAGCAACTCAAGAGTCTGGATAATTCAGTGGCCAATAGTTACTAAAGGGAAAAGTGAAGGCAAAGAGACCATAGAGCAGAAAAAGCCTGACGGGGCATCGGTGATGTCCATGAGATCTAGACTTCATCAGGGTAGGAAAAACGAGCCTTTGTATTTATTTAATGTTCATATGTGAAATTCCTTCAAGGCCTTAATGGCTGTAATTACTCAACAGTTAACGCAGTATGTGGTAGTGTTTAGTTTAATGAATTCTGGGATTGGGACCTGGACAAGGCGTAGTGTAGTATGAAGACATGGTGTTCCTTTGGTGCACAAAGTTTGAGAACCTTACAAGCATAAGCAATAGGACTTGGTACAAAGATTAGGAGTACAGCTTTGACTAAAGGGAACAACCCACCAGGAACGTTGTGTTTAAAAAATGCTGTCAGACATCATAGGTAGTCTTTAAGCCAGATATTTGATTATAAACCCCTGGACTCTATCACTACTACTGTGTAGATACAGGCCACGTGTGGCCGTGGTGATTATCATTGGCTGATTGAATCAGAAGAGCTGCAGAGCTTGAGTTCCTCAGTGCACAATAACATTTTTCTATATTTTATAATGTTGCTTCTCTTTGTCTACCTCATGTCAGGGTCACCTCTTTAGAGGATCCAGTTTCTTTTTCCGCCGAGTGCCCTTGACCTCCATCGAGGACTAACATGATCATCGCCGCCACCTGCTGGGATGTTCTTCAGCCTCCTGCTCAGAAACCTTCTCCAAAGATATCGATGCCCTTCCTTTGGCCCGCTGCTTGCATCCAGACAGCCACATGTAGCCGAAACAGCAGAGTATGAGAAGCACATTCATGATGATGACTTGTGAATGACACCAGCTCCTACGCGTTTCCTCCCCTCTCTGTTTCCAAAGAATGCACCAAGCTGTGTTGCTGAAACTCACAAGGGCGTTTTACAAATGCTTCTTACCTAAAATTATTTATTTGACAGACTTGCAGTGAGAACAATGCTTCCAAATGGCACCGATCTGTTTGGTACCTCTGCTATAGTCTGCAGCACTTTAAATAACTGTAGTTGTTTTAAACCTGCTGTGTCATTTTGCTTGATTTTACATGTCATTAATCCACTTAAGTGTTCAGCAGCCGAACAAGGCTCCGATCATCTGTGCATCTCCAGGCTTTTCAGTTTCTTTGCAACTAAAATTCATCTTTTCCTTGATGTTGGAGACTAATGAAAGCAAAGAATTATGGTTTTGAAGTGTGTACAGTGTTTTCATTTTCATCAGTCAGACTTTAAACCTTTAAACCTTGAATGCTTGCTGCCTGTTAGCAGTGTTTTGGTTCTGAACTAAAGGTGATCCATGTTTACTGATAATGAATTCTGGATTATGTTTGTGTTGTGACTCCAGTGACAACCCCACATGCCTTTGTGTTTTTATTGATAAAAACTGTTAGTTCTCATTTATTGAAAATAAAATATTTGCCAGAACTGTGTTTACTGATGCTTTAAGATCCAGTCATAAGCAGTGAATACGAAAGGGTTGCTAGATAAGAATAGGCCGCTTTCTTTAAACATGAAAAAATACTGACTCAGATTTAAATGAGCTGTACTTTGTTTTTCTGGAGTAACACCTTTGCATAGTTTCTAAAGTTCTCTGAACTAATTAGATTACACTGCAGATAATCAAATCCACAGGTACGTTTAACATGACTTTAGCTTCATTAGCTTTGTAACATCCCGATATCTGAGGCTTTGTGATAAAAACACTGTAATAAAGCTTGCCATCGCTTAGCTCTGACTTCTGCTCAAACATCCTCATCAGAGCTGATAATAAAGGACACCTGTAGTGTTAATCTGGTGGAAGCAGCAGCCCAAGGCTGGATCGGCTCTCTGTTTAAAGAGTCCTAACCTCTGATCCTATGGGTGTTAAACAGTAAGTAGTACGGAGCCTGATGGGGATTTGCACACCACTTACTACCTCTGTTGTCCAGTTGTCTATTCTGCCTCGTCTGATAAGAAACAGCACGAGTCTGAGTAGCCTTGCACACCTGATGTCTTACACCTGTTTGGGCAGCTCCCCTCTAGACTGGTGCACTTGGTCATTCATTGGGTCAAGTTTAGGACTGAACAGTAGGCCCCGAGACTCTGTAACTTTTAAAAGGCTCAAGTAACCTGTAAGAGTTATTTATCCTAAAGAGGATTAATACTCAGGGTTTACCGTTACTGTTTCACAAAGGGTTAAATAGAGCCTACAATTTACACTTTAATTACAGGATAATTCATTAAAGCAGTTTGGTATTACTACAGCAAAAGCATAATCAAATAAAAAATAATAATAGCCAAAGTATTACCTTCACGCGGGAGCTTGTTATAATACTCCAAATGTGAGTTGGAACTCGAAAAGGCCATACATTTCCTCCTGGTGGCACCAGTGTCCAAAGTTTTAAAACATATGTGAGGACATCAGGATCAGGAGTGTGAGGCCCTTTTGCATCATAGTGTTTCATATGCATGTTTTAAATCACAAGCTGGGGAATGATACTCAGACGAGCCCAAGACACAGACAATGTCAAGAACTGGAGACTAGTTCTCTACAAAAGAAAAACCTACAACAAGAGTGTTTACAGGGTTTCAACACCTTTATGTTTTTGCATTTAACAGAGGGTGCTGACATCGGTACCTTTACAGCAAAACAGCACTCCTCCCCAAGCCCTTCATGCTTTAAATTAGCTGCACAAGCTGTTGAATGATCTCTTTTGGGTTTCAAAGAGTGTGTTTGGAGTGGAGGTGAGTGTTGGCTAGCAGGAGCACAGGTAGGTGATCTCTCCTTTTTGGATTTCCAGTGAGCAGTGGACAGGCAGAAGCATTGGGCAGCAGGTGAGTAGTAGCAGATAGCAGACGAGCTTCAGAAAATCCAACGAAGCAACAGGTTAGGGTGGAGACACAAAGAACAAAACAGTCAGCACAGCAGGTTACAGAGTTTAAACCAAGTGTAGAGGATAATTTACCAGTACAGAATAGCTGGCGAAGGTCTGAGCAGGTCCTAAATACATCCAGGGTGCCTTCTGCCGATGCACTGCAGATGAGGAGAGATGAATGTGGGGAACCGGAACTTCCCACTGGCTGTGGGAAGATGTCACTTTGAGAGAGATGCCCTCAATCTCTCTGACAATCATTGAAAAGATGATACTGAATATATGGTTAATCTTAACAGGTTTGTCCAACAAGAACAGATCACTTCATCACAAACCAAATTCACTTCCAGAAGATTGTAGGTGTTTTCTGTGTGATGGACTTATAGAGTGCTTTAGTCTCACATCATACTGCTCAGTGAACAGAAAACACACAAATTAGGTGGTAATCTGTTTTTTTTGTTGTTGTAAACTTTCTAGTAAACTTCCAAAACTTCTACAAGACAGCTGGTAATTAGAATATGGATGAATAAATATTAAAAACACAGACGTTCATTTCTGGATGGAGAGTCCTCTTCATACACTAAGGTCAAATACGGTGTTCCACAGGGTTCAGTGCTAGGACCAATTCTGTTTACATTATACATGCTTCCTTTAGGCAGTATCATCAGAAGACATAGTATACATTTTCACTGCTATGCAGTAGCGCTAGATCACAACAACAGTCGCCTCAAGGCGCTTTATATTGTACAATAGTACATGCAGAGAAAACCCAACAATCATATGACCCCCTATGAGCAAGCACTTTGGCGACGATGGGAAGGAAAAACTCCCTTTTAACAGGAAGAAACCTCCGGCAGAACCAGGCTCAGGGAGGGGCGGGGCCATCTGCTACGACCGGTTGGGGTGAGAGAAGAAAAGAACAGGATAAAGACATGCTGTGGAAGAGAGACAGAGATTAATAACAGGTATGATTCAATGCAGAGAGGTCTATTAACACAGTGAGTGAGAAAGGTGACTGGAAAGGAAAAACTCAATGCATCATGGGAATCCCCCGGCAGCCCAAGTCTATTGCAGCATAACTAAGGGAGGATTCAGGGTCACCTGGTCCAGCC
>VUQR01016453.1:2707-12990 GCA_015108515.1 Hemichromis elongatus
CTGCTGCATTTTTGCGCTGAACTACCACATAAACTCAGAGTTGCATTGCTAATTGTGAGGAGTTAATCTCTACCATACTAAGCTTCCTGTGCCTGTTTTTTTTGGTCACCTTGGTAGCTAGGAAGTGACCTCTACTTTAATGATTCAGATCTAATTAATCTGCTTGAGTGACACGACAGCGTATTTGTGGTTAATGTATAGCGCAAGTGCTTTAAAAAAAATCATGTGAGTGAGAATATGGGGCACTGAATCAGGCACAAGGTGCAGCTGTGGTTAAAAATTTAACAGTGTGTCTTGTTCATAGTGGGCCTTTAACTTGTAAATCTCAGCTTGCCAGTCTTTTAGTTTCCCGTGTTTGATTCGATTGGTGAATTTGATCATTTGATTTAGCTGATGACCAGTCCTATTGCCACTCTTTTGATGATTTTGAGTCTATTTCACTACTTTTAAGCTTAACTGCACCACCGAAACAGGCCAGAATTATAATCTTGCACTTTTTTAAAAACGTAGACCGTCTATTCATTAAGTTGGCCCACCATAGGTATTATTTTATTATTTCAGAATGGTTGGGTTTAGTCCTTTATGCCACTAATGGGGCCATTTCTAAATTATATACATCTACATACCATGCAATCACAGTCTCAGCCTGCACTCTCATGTGGGAAAACTTGCATAGCTGGCCTTTGTGAACACATTTTAAAGCGGCATCCTCTTCACTTCCCCAGAGGTTAGGATATCCATTTAGTTTCACTACTTGTGGACGGAGCGAAAGAGGAAGTGGTCAGACCTCTTAATGGAGTTGTACATAAGAGCCTGAGTCGTTCTGCAGTGTGGGATTTGTATGGAAAGAGAGCACTGAGCATTTCACAGCACTCAGTTTGTTATCAGATGAGAGTATAGCAGCCTAAATCTTAATTATGTACACACTGCCTTACTGCTGTCGGTATCATTTCAATCATGTCTATTTGCAGTGCTTTATAGCAGTGTTTGTGGGAAATTAAATCTGATGTGGAATTTGATCCGAGTCCGCAGACTGTGTTGTTTGATTCATGTAAACCAGGGGAAGCATAGTAGCGGCGTGAGTCACCGCCGCCGCCGCCCCCACTACCCCACCGCACTTGACAAACACAAGTCCTCACTGCTGACAAGGTACAGAGAGCTAGTAAACATTCAGCTCACATACGGGCGCGTGTATGAGTGTCACCTCTGAGGAATCTGAGGGGCGATATCCAGATCAAAGAGGCTGTTTCTGACCATGCAGAGAGAGAGATGCTTCATAGAGTGAGGCTGTAACGGCTGTCTGGCTGCTCAGAGGCGGCTGAATGTTTGACAGGGCATTGGAAAAATGTTATTTAATCTGCTCGCATGATGGCCCTCAGTGGGATTGCACCACGCTGTGTCCCTGCCCCCTTTTTTTTTCTTCTCCCTATTCGGTGTCAGGATGATGGCAGTTTCTGGCTGCTAGAAATTGAAAAAAGAAAGAAAAAAAAATACACACTCACACACTTTTGAGGTTGCTGTATGTTGTTTTTTTAGCATCATGATGTAACGCATGAAGAATTAGAGAAAGGCGAGTTGTAATTGATGCAGTGTTGGCGGGCCTATCATTTTCTCGCTAATGAGAAAGTCTGCTGGGGTCTTGATATGTTTTCCATTCGGGTAATAGCCTGAATGACTCAACTGTATTCCATTGTAATTACAAAGAAAACGATTCAGTTGTTATTATAATAGGTTGCATGAATGAAAACATATGCGACCTTTGACTCCCTGAAAAACAAACTGTTATGAGATGCTGATCGCTTAAACACAGGTAAATTACATCTCTGGCTAGTCTGAATGTGGGCTCAACTGTGTATATCTCAGGCCACATTAAAGGCATTTCTTGCAGTTACTCTCCCACTTTTGACCTCAACAATACAGAGCAGCAAGCGCAGGCTTGTTAAAGAAAAGCCAGGTGGAAAATCAATGAAAGTCCTAGCTTTTCCTACCATTTCCACCACCCCCACTGCACAGAAGCAGACTGGAGGTTTTGAGGAGCGATGATAAATCTCTCCAGGAGTTGTGGAGTTTTTTAGACAGGTTTCATTTCTAAATGGATCAAGCTCGCTTCACCACTTCGCGACCTATTGTCCTTGCAGATAGCAGCATACCGGTGACTCATTAGAATACATTAGTTGCGGATTGACACAGTGCACATGAAACAGTGGTACTGGAACTGCTAAGGAGGCAGTACCCTCTGGTGGGTGACTACTGAAATGGAGAGCAAATAAGGACTGGAGAGGTGCTTTGATTGTTCATAGAAAATTCCTTTTAATTTGTTGTGTGCACAGAGGAAAAGCTGATATCTTTAATTAACAAAAACCTCAGGAGCCAGCGACGAGTGAGAAATTGGGATAATTGAAAATAGGGCCTATCTCCTTTCTTTCCACCCTCCCTTCTCCAAGTCTCTGTCTGTACATCCTTAAAGCAGCTCAGCCCATCAGAGGGCACTTTTCGCACATGTTAAGTGGGGGGGACATCTGGCCTTGTTAATTCAGTGCATGGCCATAAAGTGGAATGGCGGTCCCCACAGGGCTGCCTGCTCTGAACGCAGTCAGATGGAGCCTGTGCGTCCTCTCTATTTCCTCGTCCTCCCTGTTGACTGTCCCTCTGACACCAGCTCTGAAACTACAACAAGAATATCCCTGCAATCTTGATATGTGCTTTAATCACTGCTGATGTCTGAAGGAGTTAAAGTGATAGCTGCGCAAATCTTTGAATGCCAGAATACTAAATTATGGCACGCCTGGGCTTTATTTACCAATCCCTGTTTTTATTTACTTGAGAAGGTAATACTGTGTATCATTGTTTTAAGAACCTACAACCAGATAGCTATTCTTTCTTTCTTTTTTAGATGAGATGTTTTGCATTAGTAGCATGTATTCATAAAAATCCATGTGATATTGCCACCTGATGTCCCTGCATCCTCTGGATTAGTAGCAGCTAATCAAATGACACCAGTGGGGATGCGTTCATGCTGTGCATTCATATCCTATTTTAGCGAGTAAACATTAAATGTGTTTAAATGTATCACGGCTTTATTTATGCATAAATCTGCTGTTAAGTCTGAATTATACATTAGCCAATGAATAATGCATCAGTGCCATTCCTTAATGATTACTTGCCAGGCAGCGAATGGTAATATTTGCTGATAAATTTGCCCATTGATCTTGCTCGTGTTTAACCAAGCTTGTAGAGATGATGTTTACTCCATTTTATGTTGAGGATGCAATCAAAAGGAGGCTAATTTATGTGTGCGTGTTGCTGTCTTTTTTCTTTTTTTTAAGGAGATGTCTTTTAAAAATGACAAGAGAGCCTAGGAGTTTACGTGAAATGTATACAGTCTTAATTCTCTGAGGACATACTAAATGTTTGATTTTTCCTATTTCCTCTCACATCTGAGTAAAGGTGTGTTTGCATACTGTTCAGGGTTACTCTGAGGATGTCTTGTTTATTCTTAACCCTCCACAGATCAATGTCCAATTACGTCTTTTGTCTTTGTTGGCTTGTAGCCATTACATGACGTTCCGTTCTTGTTTTAAGTACGAGTCTAGACTATGTTTGTTGAACTAGTAATTCAGGCCATACTTGGTAGTGGTTCTCTATTGATACCGTGTCTTTTTATTGGCTCTGGTCTTAACAGCCGCACCGAGCCAGATTATTGGCACATTATCCTCATAATGCTCCGAGTCTAGCATTGCCTAAGCCTTGAAGCCTCGGAGCGCAGGCTGTTACTGTGCAGATATATTGCTTGTCCACACAATGAGAAAATATTGACTTGTTGTCACTCACTCATTTGATTAGTTGTGTGGGTGATTCTGCTTTTCATTTGTCACCGTGGCAACGCAAATAGGGGTGGGGGGGGGACACAAAGCAACAGACTCTTTTTTTTTCTCTCTCTCTCTGTCCTGTAAATGAAGCACTGAAGCATTGCACACTGTCACATCTGGAAAAACTCTGAGCAGGAATGAATGTCTTTATCACTCACAGTGTATCATTGGCACTTGTCAGCTCAGCTAATATCCACAAAAAGCCCAACATTTGACAGCTTTTCTCAGAGCCGAGTGTGCAGCTGTGTGGGAGTGATGTACTCCAGAAATCCCACTTTGATTTTGCAGCTCAGCTGAAGGAGAATTATCTGTATATTCGCAGCGTTGGCGAGTAACTTCATTTTCTTTTGTCTGTAAGAGGAGCCAGCTTTATGCAGGCGGCTGTTGTGTGCGTTTGTCTAAGCCAGGTCATAACAGGAACACCTTGCATTTAATCCAACAGGATTCATCATTGGCCTTGTTCTTACGAAAATAATGAGGTAGACAGTAAGAGCTGCCCCAGGCTGCGTGTAAGGAGATGATCTCTCTGAACCAGCAAATCATTCTCTCTTTTTTTTAAAAGACAGGCTAATGACTATTCTTGATGTCTGTCAGTGATTTAAGTTAACTAGCGTTAATTCACAGAAAGATCTAATGGGCACGATTGTCAGGCTGAGTCGAGGCAGCCAGTGAGAGGCTTTTGCTTGGGCGGGGGTAGTGTAATTGTTTTTGCTGGCCCCGATTCTCTCTGGAAGGGATGACTGCACAACTCAGATATGTAAACAAGAAGAAACTGAAAGGCAATATGCTGATACCTTGTCTGTTTTCTCTTGATCAACCTAGCTTTTGAAATGAAATTTCTAAGCTCTACCCAAACGCTCGTTGGATTCAGCTTGGCAGTAATGGTTGTTTCACAAACCTGTATCTGCTCAACTGAGCATTTCAAACATGTAAATCGCATGTGAAAAATGGAGATCTGGAGGAAATCATTAACTGTGACAGTGCACGATAAAACAAAGAGAGGCCGGAGTTAAAGACAGCAGATGCTCAAAGGGTTTGATTCTGCTTATTGGAGCATGACACTTTTAGTGCAGCGGAGAATCTCATTGCGTTTGTCAGAGACAATGATACTTGTCTCGCCAGTGCCCTGCCAGTCATCTGTTCTCCAGAGGATTTCACTGTATTCATTAAATGCTTATGCTTTTATCCGAACTCACATTTCTTCGTATGCTCACACCTGCTGTCATTTTTGCTCACAAAATCAGGCTGCTTGTTTTCCAGCACAAGACAGCTTGTAATGTTTATCAGGCTGTAGATGTGTAGACTTCCACTAAATCTGTCCTGAACATCCATGTTTTTAGGCTTCCAAACTTTGATAGGAAAGGGGGAGTGGGGTTTGGGCGTCAAGTGTTGCTCTGCTTGATTCTATAAACAAAGCCAAATTATCATGCACATGCATAGTAAGAATAATGGATTTTCTGTGATTTTTAGTTCATGTGTAAAGTGATCACACAGAGAAAAGTCTCAGGTTGTATACATGTCTGCATCTGAAAAACAAAATCCAAATCCAAAAATTGTTAACAATGCAAACCCAATAAATGAATAGTTGAATACACCTCTACAGCAATAACATTTTGAAGAGGGAAATGGAGCATTTTTTTGAGCATGTGGAATTTTAATTGTTATACTTTATTTTTAAAACTTTTCATGCAAAGCTACTTTAATCCTTTCTCTATAAATATGACTTTTGACAATGTCCACTGTACTCTTAATAAGGTTGATTTTTACATTTTAGTATATGTTAGTATAGGCGTTGTTTGATCATTGTTAGAATAGTTTCTGGGTTTTTCCAAGGCTACCTGCATAGGCGAGAGACCATGCTCACCAGTTTTTAATGCACACCCAGTCATTTGTTCTGTAAGCAAACCTGAAATCGACAGAAACCAAAAAAGAAAGAAACCGCTCCAAGCGCTTTGACGGTTACTGCTAGTTGGGTAAAGAGTTAAATGGCATCAATTGTTTGGAGTAATGCAACAGCGCAGTCAGTTACATTTTCAAAAGATAATTCCTGAAATTTAAATGGAAACCAATTTTCAGTCTTCAGGCTAGTCTTAAATGAAAATTATCCATCAGCCCACTTGCACTTGTGGTGTCACAGCTTCTAATATAAAGAGGGAATAGACGAACAACTCATTGTGACAGATCATGTATACCGCTTTAGCTAGCGTCATTAAGGACTTCGTCTCCTAACCTTGAATTCCCCCAACACAGCCAGTGGGATGGTACAGTATTATTGGAAAACTGCAGGCTACTGCAGACTAACAGATATTATGTATTTATACAGGTGGCTCAAGTGGGTATGTGCTTATTGTGGTTCTGTTAAATGTTAACATCCAAGTGGGTGGGGTGGGGTTTGGGGGTACCCAAGGGTCATCCCACCTTGCAGTTACTTGGAAATAAAGTAAATTTAACAGGCTCATCAGTTTTTGTATGTGGGTGTTCTGTAGATGATTAGCTACCGTTACCTTATCAAGTGAGAAAAAAATTGTAGATTGATTTACTAACACAAAACAGATTTTTTTCATTGTTAATATGACTGATTTGGCTCTCCTACGTTTATCTCTTGAGTGCATGTTTTATAAATAGCAAAGCAGAGGAATGCTGCCTTGATAAAGTCTGATAAAGTTGAACTTAAGACCCATCAGGAAACAGTCCAGTTTGCAAACACACAGCTTTTTGGGGTTAGTGTTTGTGTCAGCACCGGGGCAAGACTGGACATCTGTCTCCCAGTGATCTATAACGCCCACAATCCCTCCCACAGACTGTCGGCTTTGGCACTCAGGCCCTACACCGGTTGCTGTAGTATGCCCAGCCACCCACAACAGTGGCTTATCTTGCAAGTAAAACAAACAGCAGGCTAACAAAGAGGATAGAAAGCAATAGGACACACAGCAACAGAAGACCTTAAGAGCGCTATGCCATCATAACTCCACTTCAAAATGGAGGCCTTTGTTCTGATATTGTTAGAGAGGACATCATAGCAAGGTAGCAGCACATCTTTTCATCCTCAAACACACACACTCACTCCCACTCACTCACAGCCTGCTGTCGGTGAAGGAGATCCTCTTCCTGATAGGGCTTCAGAGAAAGGTATTCCTCTGGGACTGTTGTTGAGGGATTTCTACAATTCTGCCGTGCACTGATTAAAGGAACACTTGTAGATAATCCTTTTAAAAATAGGTCTTTGTTGTGGCAGTGGAGGAGTGAGCGAGAGTGCGAGGGACAAAAAAAGGGCCTAGATTTGGATTTTTAAATGGTTATATCACCTTGGTATCTGCCACTCTGCTAAGATAAATATTTAATGACAGGGTGGCTGAAATAGAGCTGTTACAGAGTGCTGGTGAGAAATTGAGCTTCTATTTAGAGCCCATACTGTTCCATAAAGTCATGCCATTGGTAGATAGCCCAAGGTTATTAGTGTGGTATGAAAGTAGTGTGTGTTTGTGGTGTGCCTGTGGGTTGATGAAGAGTTCTCACTCTTTTCTTGCTGCAGTGATGTGAAGGAGAGAAATGCACTTGGTCTGTTATTGAGCATTCACTCATGAATCCTTGATGGATTACATGTGTGTGTGCGTGAGAAACGGCATTGTTGTGGCAGCAGCGCCGCAGTCTTTAATGCACAACAGGAACACTGTCCAGGTGCACCACACTTGAACTACTTCCAAAAGAGAAACAGCTGTATGTTTTGCCCTTTACTGCATCAGATTTGCTCTGTTTCTTTTCACATGATCTCTGCCCTGTGGGTTCTTGTTCGATGTCATTCACGTCATGCAAAATTGATTGCAAAGGTTTGCATCGGTGCCGAATGCAATGAAGTTATCGCAGTGTAAAGACGGATTTCCCAGCATCAATTCTCCTGACTGTACATTTTAAATCTCTTGTGAAAAAGAACCTTTAAATTGACATCAGTCTTGGCTTTAGCGTTTTGACCAGGATTATGAAGTGAAGCGTCTATTAGACTTGAATGTTACTGCACAGCTCATTTAAACACTGATCTACGCTCCGCTTGATTCATCCTGTTTACTCATTACGTGATAGCTGTGGTGAAAGCAATTACTTTGAGCTTTCAAGTACCTTGCTTTTGGTCACACTGCGGCTCTTATTCATTTCACTGGCGTTCCCAAGGCCCCGAGGCTTCCAATCAGCCCAGTGAGTGGCGTGCACTAACATCTTGCCTCTCTGCGTAGGAAATAGGTGGGTAAACACAGCAGAGTCCTTGAAGCACTTCCCATTGCTGCTATTGGATTACTAGCTGCCTTTCCGGGCCTCATCTGCTCAGATGAGCGCCAAGATCAATGGAGCTCTTAGTGCAAAGCTAATTCGATCAGGACTGGCTTTGCCACTGCTGATCAGAGATTTTTTTTTTTTTTTTTTACGTAAAACAAAAACGTAATCAAGTCAAGCCCATGTCCAATAGCCCTGTATTTTCAGCTCCTCTAACTCCCATAGACATCAATCAGGGGGCATTTCATATTCATTATTGAATTGTTGGGTTGGCTTGCTGAGAAAGAGGTGTGGAGATGGAAGCAGTGAACTGCTGTGTAAAGTGATCCGGCTGGTTTTCGCTGAGTGTAGCAGGAATACTGCCTTTTCTCCAACAGAGCAACTGGGATCATAAATAAGCTAAGAGCATGTTTTTAGAGGGATGAGGCATCTCCCGCGTTGACAGTGAGCAGAGAGAAAGGGTTGAAGGGCATATTGACCCTCTTGTTGTGGAAAGCAAAAAGCAGACTCTTACTTGCCTCCCCTCCCTCCTCCCCACCCTGTTCCCCATTAATTATTGTTTGATGCTAACAAAGAAGGGAGGGGGCACGTTATGAAACATAATTATTCATTGCAGCATTTCCCCTCGACGAGCCTTATTCCCCCTCCCATCGTGCTCAGTGAAGAAGCTGCCAGGGCTGTCAATTGAGTACAGCAGGCAAAGATGTCCCCTCCGCCTTTTAAGGAGGGGACAGCAGGGAGCAGGGTGAAGGACGCCATTTGCCCCAGTGATATATGAGGAGAGACAGCAATATATGTAAGGAGCTGCTGAAAGAAAGATAGAAGGTCAAGGCACATTACACTCCAGCCATTTACTGGCTGAGCACATAGTCTGACCCGAACTGCGAATACAGTTGCTTGGGAGCAGCAGCAGCAATTTTTTGTTTATATATCTACGTGGTGCGTGTCAATGGCCTACACATTTCAGATTGACACGTGTGTATACACACAGATGAATGCAGCACTGTAGTGAAAATGCTCTCAGTGGCTTTTTATAAGCTCGCAGATGCAGCGGGAAGCTATTTTAACAAGCGTGTAGCTGCACAAACCTGCCCTCCCTAGATTTTCACCTAAGCGACGGCAATGGCAGACGTATTTAAGACCATTTTCCTATGCATGAACAGAGCATACGTTGTATTTAAACAGAATGCAAGCATGGGATTAGATAACAATTGGAGTAATTTAGTGCAGTGCACATTAATCTTGCCCTGGTATTATTTTATTGAATATTAAGAAGGCAAGCTGCTCTTAAATTTTATCCTGTTGGCACAGGCAGGTAGTGTTTTTAATGTCATCAATGGCCCGGTGACAAGAGGAGAAGTCTGCGAGGCTGCCATGGTCAAAGCCTAACATTAACATTCCTGGAATATCTGAGGATTATTCGCATCAACTCACACACACACAGCCAGCTCTGTTCACCTTTGGTTTAGAGGAAAGAAAGGAAAAAAAAAAGACAGCAGGACCATAGTCTGCCTGAGAGTTCTGGAGTGTGCTGGTATTTTTAATGCGTCATTGTTGTTGCACTGTGGAGGATGCCACGCGTAATCCAATGTATTGCAATTGTTAAGTATTGGGACGGGGAGCTGAAAAATATTCAGCTTGTGTTGGCTGGAGGCATAGAACACTATCGGTTGGGGATCAAGTCCCCATTTCACACATGAACAGGCAGAGTTAATCTCTGGATCACTACTGTACACCGACTAATGCCTAGCTTCTATTCTTAAATTTTCCCAGAGGCCCATTGTTCCAGGCCCCTGCTGTTAATAATCTCGGAAAATAGTTGCCTTCTGTAGCTGATGCCTTAATTTAGGCGAAGACCTGAGCATTTGCTTGTGTTCCAAGTAGTAAACCATGCAGGTCTGACTCCTCCATGCTCTTTAAAATTAATTGTGTGTATTTGTAGGCTACCTGTGTGTGGCAGGGTGCACTAAAATGCCACTACTGCAAGAGGCCCAGTTGCAGCCACTGCATGTTTTATGAGCTGTCCTCAAAGGATATGAGAGCTCTGAGCTCAGATCCTACTTGTTCTAGCACTGTTTTCATCACTCCTAGCCACTTCCCTCCCCCCACCGTTGCCTTTTTCTCCTTTTTCTTTTTTTTTTTTTTGGTTGG
>VUQR01016455.1:5321-19503 GCA_015108515.1 Hemichromis elongatus
GTTACTAGGAGCATAATGTTCAAGAAAGCTCAGTTTGAGTAAAACTTATTTCTGGTTTCAGGTCAGTCTGGTAGCACCGGAAGGTTTGGCCAACTTGGCTGGGTCCCTGGTATTGGGAGGGTTGGTGCTGTCAGATGGTTCCCTGGAACTGGATCTGTAAGGGTTGGTACTGGTGACTGGACCTCTGCTGCTGGCAGCTCTGGTACTAGAAGGGTTGGAGCTGGTGGCTTGACCGGTGGTGCTGGATGGGTTGGTGCTGGTAGCTTTAGTACTAGTGTGGTTGGCCTTGGCAGTTCTGTTACTGCAGGCGTCGGTGCTGGCGGCTCTGGAGGGGCAGGAACCGTTGGCGTCGGTGCTGGCGGCTCTGGAGGGGCAGGAACCGTTGGCGTCGGTGCTGGCGGCTCTGGAGGGGCAGGAACCGTTGGCGTCGGTGCTGGCGGCTCTGGAGGGGCAGGAACCGTTGGCGTCGGTGCTGGCGGCTCTGGAGGGGCAGGAACCGTTGGCTTTCCATTGGTAAATACTCCTGCAGGAGGATCGCCTTCCTCCTTTGATCCACAGAATTGGATGCCATCTCAGACCTACCCTGACTTTAATGCCTGGTATAACTATCAGATGCCACTTGGAATGTTTATGGCTCCTCCTGCATTGCCTTCATCCTACATCATCCAGAATGGCAATGGTTACCAGCGAGGAAGAGAAGCCTTTTCTTACTCCAAATACACTGACGATGTCTACAGCCCCTTTCCTCTGAGCCCTGTGCTGCCATGGAATCAACAAAGGATAAAGGTCTGAGCTAAGAAACTGTTAAGAAGCAACTAAAGCTCAAGTTTGGCGATATCTGTGAGGTGACCATTTTGTTGTTGCAGGTCAACAGCTGAACTTGTGCCCTTAATGCATTCATTAAATGAACTATAACAACCAGATCTGTTCTCTTTTCTCATTCTCTTTTTTTGGGGGGGGGTAGAAGTAAAAAGTTTTCACCAAAATATATTTGGTACAAATACCTGAAAATACTACTTCTGTCCAGAAACAAGTATTTGTACTTTGTTACTTCCCACAAAAATCTGTATTTGTATGAGTGCAAAGGGCAGGTTAACAGGCAATCTGAGAGCTCAAAAACATTTACATTTCTTCTGTAGAAGGCGGTCGGTCCGCTGTTTACCTCAGCTTTCAATGCCGGGTGAGAAGCGGTTAGGTGTGTCACATCTTCCCTCTGATAAACACTGAGTCATATAATGTTCCCTTATAACTGGCTGTTATTGTTGTTTAGCTCTTGCCAGCTTTCCGGAGAGGGTCATGTCTAACCTGCTGACCATAAATGTGACAATATCATGAAAAAGTGAGCACGTTTATCTCTGACTTACATTCAGAAGATGAGGACGAAGAAAACTGATGTCAGTGGTGCTGTCTCTTTGTGATAAAATGTAAGTATGATCCTTCATGTCCAGAGTCTGAAGGTGCAGAAGTGACTCTAAACGTGTCTTCATGTGAACGCCTGTGACTCCTCCAGTATCTACGGTCTCTAGCCACATATGTAAAACCAGGCAGGTGTCCTTCCACACCACTGTATTCAGATA
This sequence comes from Hemichromis elongatus, assembly GCA_015108515.1. NCBI lineage: Eukaryota > Metazoa > Chordata > Actinopteri > Cichliformes > Cichlidae > Hemichromis > Hemichromis elongatus. The sequence continues at coordinate 6,899 of VUQR01016455.1, forward strand.
AGGCGGGGGAACATGGTGGCTTACACAAACTGCAAACCCGCTGCTGAGTATTCTTAATAGATTAATTATAAGTTGAGTTTGAGGGTTTTCCCTCCATGTGTTGTTTTATGCTAACACTTGAATACCTCTGAGCGGATGAACACTGTTAATCTTCTCTGCCTATCGGCCCGGCTATCATTAAAGCGCCAGCATTCGCACCGAGCGACTTCAGAGAGCAAATGAAAGGCGGCTGGAGCACAGTCCTGGCCGCCTTCTCCTGGAGATGAAAGTGTGTGTCAGAAAGAGCTATTAACTATGGTTGTGTGTTTCTCTGTGCAACCTTTCACCTTTGCTGCTGCCGTGTGGCTGCTGCCAGATTTCTACATGTGGAACAAAAGCTTCAAACAGCGGAAGGTGGTTCAACACTGAGCGCTTTTTCTGACCAATGAGATGTGCAGGATAGGCCGAGGTGTCGTAGTAACATCTTCATTATGTTCAGACAGACATGATAAACATAAGCATCATGTTGTTTGAGTGCACAGAGATGTAATGTGTACAGAAGCACGTCCACAACTGAAACCTTGAACCTGCATTAAAGCTGCAGTCATTCCTGTAATGTGCACTGTTAGGTCCACAAAGGATTATTGTTCACTGCCTGCCATTGATGTGGATAATAAACCTATTCTATTCTTTAAGGCATCAGGACAAGCACAGGTGCAGATTCCAGTGAAACATGTTTCCCCTCCCGTCCAATAAAAAACGAAGCAGAGGAATTAATTTGAAAACCAGTCAGATTATGGTCGCTGTGACAGGAGAGGGTATTTGCTTCATCAAGAGTCCACAAACGCACAACAATCTCAAGAACAAACAGTTGTTGTTCCCCGACATGCAGCCTTCATGGTTTATACACTGGCTCTACGTGACGTGTATTTAGTGGTGATGTTTTTAAACTACAGACGTTGTAACTCACAGTTTGACCTTTGACAGTGTGGTCTCAGTAGCTAAATCCAAACAAACTGATTCAGAACTGTCTGTTTTATTGATGGTTGCAGTGACATGATGCTAGCTTTTTCTTTAATGCTTGAGGGTTAAGATGACAGCAGCTCAAGAGATGAAAATAGATCATGTAGAACAGCGGTCCCCAACCCCCGGGCCGGGGACTGGTACTGGTCCGTGAGTCGTTTGGTACCGGGCCGCTACAGTTAAGGCTCGGGTGTGGACTTTATGGTTTTAATTTTTATTACAGCTACTGTGGAGCAGATTGAGCATAAGCAACACAGCTCGGGTGTCATCGTCCCCCATCAAGCCCGGGTGGGACCGCTTCGCTGCAGAGGAACGAGCACGGGGCTCTCGTTAGTTTAGCGTTATGGTGAATTATATATTTTCATGTACTTTGTATTTGTTATGTAGTTGTGTGTCTTATTTTGAAAGAAATATTTACGCACTTCATCGCCTGGAAAAAGTTTTTGTTTCTTTCACTTCCAATTCAGGGTGCTTTTAATGGTACATATTACTATTAAGATGTTTCTTCTCTGATTTCTGGGTCGGGGAGATTTGTGGGCTGAAAATCCAGTTGTTGATGCCGTAGTTGTGGATTACACAGGCTGCAATAACCATGATCACGTGACTGTGCAGCATGGTTTCTCTGCTTTGTGTTTTCTACACATATAATATTTCAGCCTGAGCCGACTGTTCATCAGGTAGAAAGAGCAGCAGTTTTATAAATGAGTAAAATTTCCATAATGGCAACAAACAGATTTCTATGTATTGTAAAATTTGTGGTTAATGTCATTTTTATTTTCAGGCTTTTCTGTTGTACATTTTTCTGAGACATGGCGCCCCACCCTGGTGTGCCGGGATTGGCTGCTCTGTGTCTGTCAGAAACAGTCACAACAACAAACATGATGAAATCCTTCTTCTCCTCTAACTTCAGTTTGTTCTCCAGGTGAGACAGACACCTGTCACATGGATCTGTGAGAGAGACTCCAGAGGAGACCCGAGCAGGCTGACCACACAACCTTCATTTCTCGGGTCTCTGTGTGACCTTCGTCCTTGTCTCCTCCTCTCTGGCAGGACTCTGAATTCTAATTAGCTGTGACCTCTCCTCCATCTGGACCCACTCAACATCACAGCACTCCACCTGTTCCACATCTCCATCCACGGACATTTTTGGAGGTGACGTTGAAGTCAGAGTTCAGTTTGGTTGTTGAATTTCTTTCTTTGTTTTTTTTACTGTTTTGATGAAAATATGCATTTTTTCCTCCATTCTCAGTATTTTGGAAGCGTGGTGAAACCGTTGCCATCACCTTTGTCCTACGTTTACCATTGAAGTCGCTGACTGGTTGCGTTCCAGTGCAGTAAAACGACAGGCTGCCTCTCCTCCATCGCCTTAACGCGGTGAGGGAGATTTACATGAAGTACTGGCATTAAAGCTTCAAACAGCAACATGACGGTAACTTTAAAGTGCAACTACTCTGCTCAGTTTTATTCTTGGACTGTGCTACACGACCTTTGCATGACTTGTGGTTCGAAATAATCCTTTTTTATCTCCCAGTTCATGCTCAGCCTGAGACAGGAGTCTGTGACAGATCTGAGTGTCTGAAACAAAGAGTCTAGAGTCTACAGAGCTTTGGCTCTGCTCACCGACAGCCAGCAGATCTGAGCTTTGGTTCAGCTTCATGTTCAGTTTGCATGTACAAACTCCAACAGCCTGCAATTACCTGAAGGGCCAATTAGATGCCAAAATTAATGATGTAATTGTTATTAAGTATCTGTCCTCCATCTTTAACATATCAAAGGAGGTTCAGTCAGTGGGTCCGAGCACTCACATCAAACAGCTCAATTCAACCATCAGCGCTAATGGAAAATCAATCCGTGGGCATCGAGTGCACGTCAGGGCTTTGGTTTAAATTCAAACCACCATCGATATCCGTGTGTTAAAGGTCATTTTTATTACATCACACAAACTCTGTTAGTTTATGTGCGATGATGTGTTCAATCAGGGCAGATTTTCCCCTCGTTCCCAACATTCAGCCCATTTAAAGATGGACCCAGGACTGTTCAGACAATCCCCACGTTCCCGGGATATTTAACCGTATATGTGTCAGTTATTACGTGTGCCAGTGTTGCTGTTCAGCAGCTGCAGATTCCAACGATGATGAAAGATTCTTGAGCAAACGCTGGAGTTGGATTCAATAGATCTGCTTAAGGGTATAAAGAAGTAACTTTAAAGAGTTATGGGTTTAACAGTGAGAGGAAAAGCCTGTGAACGGTACTATAAACACAATTTTACATTTTACTAAACTGAAAAAAGTATATGTCATCATGTCGTGGCAGCAGCAGCGTATTGGTTGTTGGTCTGTGAGATCAGTCATGAAAAAAAAATTCACATCTGAGCACAAATCCAACAAATGTGTGGTGAGAACCTCAAACACGCCGCTGCCTGTTTGACTCGATGAATCATTTTGGATCTTCTCGAGCTTCAGGTGATGGAGGAGAAAACTCCAGAGGAGCCAGAGCTGTCGAGGTTCGGTCCGAATGAAAGGCCAGAAAGTCAAAATGAGTCTCAAGCAAAGACTTTAATGTATAAAGAGTGTTAACAGGAAATAGTAAGGCATTCCACAGAAACGCGGAGATGCATCTCTCTGTTTTTACGTCCAGACGTTGGAATATTGAGGATGTGCAGAGCTCAGAGCGACAAACACAGGATGGCCTCTCGCCTTCCATCTGAAGTCGGGAGGTCACTGAAGACCAGGATGAGGATGAGGATGATGATTATCTGTTTTTTAACATCCACTCAAATGTTTTTTTTTATGGAAAACTCATCCACACTGAAACAGTCTCACAAAAATAGGACAAAACAGGAAAATATCCTCTCCTGTCATCTAAAGTCAAAAGCAGAGGGTCAAAGGTCAACCCCAGTGCGCTCACAGGTCCTGGACTTGACCCGGGATGACATAACAGTCCGCCGGTGCATCGTGTCCAAAGGGCATCATGTCCAGAGAGATCTCGGCCTCGCACTCGTGCTGCAGGATGGCGGGCAGCAGCAAGTTCCGGCGGTTCCGGGAATCCCCGGAAGTGGCCGAAACTTTATCAAAGTCGCGCTCGAGCTCCACCGGCGCAGCGCACACCTCCTTCTGCAGGGTGGTGTCGTGGTGGTAGGATGCCAGCTCGTTGCTAAAGTCCACCGCCTCCACCGCTGAGGTGGCGCAGTAGCGGCTGCAGCCCAGGATGGTGGAGAAGGCCTTCCGGAAGTCGGCGTTGAAGGCGTAGATGACTGGGTTCAGGGACGAGTTGGCCCAGCCGAACCACACGAACACGCTGAACGTGGTGTCGCTGACGCAGGGCGGCCCGCGCAGGCGCTCCAGGCGGCAGAACGGAACCAGACAGTTGAGCACGAAGAACGGCAGCCAGCAGAACACGAACACGCCCATGATGACAGACAGCGTCTTCAACACTTTGGTCTCGCGCCGGAAGGAAGTCTTCAGCGAGCTCTCCTCGTGCGCGGAGGCGCGGGGCCGTCGGTGCGGCGCGCGGCAGCCTCTCTCCAGCGACGAGATCCGTCGGATCTGCGTGCGCGCGATGCGGAAGATGCGCGTGTACGTGCCCACCATGATGAGCACGGGGATGTAAAAGCTGATGAGCGAGGAGGAGATGGCGTAGGTGCGGTTCAGGCTTGCGTTGCAGTCCCCCGGGTCCGTGGCGTTCTGCGCGCCCGCGCGGTGCCAGTTGAGCTGCACGGGGATGAAGGAGATGAGCACGGAAAGCGTCCACGCTACGCCGATCATCACGAACGCAAATCTGCGCGTCATCCTGCGCTCGTAGCGGAACGGGCTGGAGATGGCCCAGTAGCGGTCCATGCTGATGATGCACAGGTGGAGGATGGAAGCGGTGGAGCACATGATGTCGAACGCCACCCACGTGTCGCAGAAGCGGCCGAACAGCCAGACGCCGGCCACCTCGGACACGGCCCGCCACGGCATCACGAGCACAGCCACGAACAGATCGGACACGGCCAGAGAGATGACGAAGGCGTTGGTGACTTTGGAGCGCAGGTGGCGGAACTTGATGACGGCGGCGCACACGAGCGCGTTCCCCAGCAGCGTGGACACGATCAAGACGCACAGGACGCATCCTGTGAGTGCGCGGAGACTGAGGTCGCCCCCGTGCGCGGGGCTGTCCGCCGCCGTGACCACCGGGTGCTTGCTCCGGTGGTCCTGCCGCTGGTTCCGCGAGTCGTTGTAAAAAGTCTCCATGGACACTCGGACGGTCCCTCCCTCCCTCAGGTATACTCACAACACGCGAGCTCAGGGTTCTCCAACGCTTATAAGCAAACGTGAAACGCACATTTCAAATGTTTCAGTCTATTAAAAAATCACAACCAGCCCGAAGTGAATCATCTGGACCGAAGCGTGGAAAGTTCATGTGGAGCTCGTTTGCTTCAGTTTCTTGAAGTTTTAATGTGCCAAAGACAGAAACGTCTGCTCTCGTGTTAGCATGCCACGGGAGAAACAAACACGTCCAGTCACCGTTTAACAAAATGTGAAAACTGCAAAGATTCAGTTTCATCAACGAGTTATCCGGTTCTCAGGAGCAGACCCCGCCACCACCTGGACACGTCTCCACCCACTACAGGGCTAACAGGTAGACAGAACCCGGCGTGTGTCCCACTGTGGAAGGGAAGGGTACCTGCAGAGAGCCACATCCAGACTCGCCACAGACACTCCATCCGAGCCCGGACCCTCCTCCTGCTGCTGCGCACACCTGTCGGCGCGGTGAGGGTCTCTCAGGAGTCCGTCTGCGTTGCCTGTGATGGACCCGTGATCAGCTGGGCCAGTAATTCAACTCTGTGTTGGTTTCTCTGACTGAAATCTGAAGGCTTCCTGCCGTCTACATGTTCAGGTGTGTCTGATGTGGATCCACAGCAGATTCATTCAGGGATGAGCTCCTCGGAGTGAGGAGGAGGAGGAGGTGCAGATCCTCGAGCGAGCGCACACACAGAGCCGCATGTTTAATGAAAGTGAGTCTGAGCTGAGCTTTTCTGTCTGCGGGTCGTGAAACAGTTTGCTTAGACGTCCTCGCTGTGTGCCGCTCTCGGTCCTTCACAGCTTCACCAACAAGGCGGAGATCAGCCTGTCTGCAGGTATCGCCTCACAGCTCTGTGGTTTAGGACCTTATAAATAAAACTGCTTTTTCAGCTGCTCTCTGTGACCTCCAGCGTTTATAAGAGTGCACTTTTCAAAACTATAATTAGTTTTAAAGTAAATCATCATCAGCGGATTATAGAAAGCAAAGCTGATCATAACAGAAAAGTAAAAATAGCACGCAGGTTTCTGATGAACGACGCGGAACTCGTTTCTTTTACACATTTTGGGCACGATAACTAAAACACGTTACGTTGTGTTTCTCATCCTTTTGTTTTTCGTTCATATATAAAAGTCATTTAAATATTTTGCCTGTGCAGAGCCTGAATTCTGACTGTTTTTTCTTCTTTTTTATGCCCAGTTTTGGGTTGTTGTTAACAATGAACACAGCAATAATAAAATGTGGGACATTGAGTCTGTGATGAGACGGAACCTTAACTTTAACTTCTGTCACAAATGAAAACAATATAAAATACGGGAGATGTCCTCACTCACGAGCACCCCTGGCGGTCAGTGTGCTCCACCTGCAGCACAGCGATCAATAGATTATTTATCAATTAATTATCCAGATATTAGAAAGAAAACAGGAGAAGCTCGAAACATGATCACGTGTTCAGTTTTTTTTTTTTTTTAAGTGTCTGAGCTCGTGAAGTCACTGAAGCTGTTGTCAGGTGTCTTTCTTCTTCAGTCCAAAGCTCAGGTGCCTCAAAGGCAGTGAAACCCTGCCCTCTGGTGGACACATGTCACTATCACAGCCTAGCTTCTTGTTTCCTGTGATGCTGTCCGAGTTTTCACAGGTTTCTGGGAGTCCTCGGAGATGCTTCTGCCTCTTAGGCGGGTTTAAACGTCACAGGAAGTGATCACCAATGAAACATGGTGCACACCAGGCTGACGAGGGAGGAAAGAAACGAAGAAGAAGACACAGCCTGAGTACACCGGAAACACCGGGGGCTTCAAATCATTCTGACACAGAACTATAGAAATAAAAGAAAATGTTTCAACATGTTTTTAAAGCTTTTTTATTCTTGCTGTTTGATATTGAGAAAATATAATATTTTATATACAGAAGTAATTCAGTGAAATTTGGCTCACGGTTGGAAAACGTGTTTGAATATAGAGTGTGGACAGTGTAAGCAGGTTAATTACATAGAAGTCAGTATGTACAAACATTTTTCCAGCATAAGGAAAAGTTATGGCAAAATGGTCAGACACAGAAGATGAAAGTTTGATCCAGATGTGATGTTAAACGATACCAGAATAAATGATGCGCTGATTTCATATCGGTTTCACAAAAACTACTGTTCACATCAACACGACCTCTGAGTCTGTGAACGCCCGGCTCAGTCAGATCGAACCTGTGAAGGTAAATGAAAACTTCCTTTACTTTGGTGGTCAGACAGATTAAAGCCAGACTTTGTCCAGCAGATGTTTTCCACAGAGCTCTGGAGCAGTGTGGCTGAGAAGAGCGTGGACGCGTGCAGTCTGGAAGAAACGGATCCGGGATGTCCGGCCCTTCAGTTCCAGAGGCCTGAGGAGGCTGGGCTCTGTGTCCTGTGACACCTCTGAGAAGGGAAAACAGTCCTGAGGCTACAGCGTCAGCACCAACCCAGAACTCCTTCACACAAACAGGAATGATATTTTTATAGCAGCCTAAGTTAACAGATTCTCTTCCTCATTCAACCAGTTCTGGAATAAAAAGGATTTGTTTTTATAAAGAGTGTGGCTGTTGTTCCATATAGAGCATCTATGCGGGCTAAAGTGATGTTTATATCTGTTTATGAAAAATGATCATTTCAGGGGAATTCTGTAAATTTTGTAAATGCAAAATAAAATCAAGGCCATATAAAACTCCACATGGAAGTTTGGATCTTTAGGTAATCCTTTATGCGAGGAAATTTGAAGGTGTCATGTAGAAAGTGAGCCCACCTGTCCGGTTATCATTCATGGAGACGTTCGTCCACACAGTGAAGGTGTACGCAGGTCTACATACACCAGGGTCAGTCCTCCAGCCTTTCAAAGTAGAAGTCTTCCTGTTACTCTCGCCACAACCGGAAGTACAGCGCTTTCTGTCGTTATTGAAAACCGGTCACGAAAGGGTTTTGTTTACAGCGTCCGCGTGACGTCAGAGTCAGCTGTGCTTCGCGCAAGCGCTGTCCGCGTGCACACGCGTGTGTGGATGATTCAGCAGCAGCCGCTCGAGCTCTGAGCATGTGCGGCACAAACAGACCGCACGCGGACAAAAGGCGTTCACGTTAGCGTCTCCTCTCCGTCGGCAGCGCGAGACCCGCCGAGCCCGGGAGGAGCCTCCACAGGCCGGAGCTCAGCGCCGTTTACCGGGACTCTTACCGCCGCCCGGCCTCCAGCACACCGCGAGCGGCCGGATTTTACCCCGGCACAGCCCGGTACAGCCCGGTACATCCCGGCTTACAGCCCGGCTGTCTTCATACAGCCGGGCAGCTCCGATATTTCCGCATTTCGGCGTCTGATGCTGCGAGTGGTCCGCAGGTGAGTGTGAGGAGACATCTGCTGAGAGGACACACACACACACCCCATATCCAGGCTCTGTGTGTGTGTGTGTGTGTGTGTGTGTGTGTGTTGGGGAGGCTAAAGAGCTGAAGATCAGAAGATCAGTTTCACCACAATCGATTAGTCACTTAGATTTTCTGTCTGCGGATCAGGTGTGTAACTTATCTCATGTCAGAAAAGGTGAGGGCTTGTTTTTGCTCAGTTTGTCCTAAATTCAAGTGATAACGAGACTTGTTCATTATTTTTAATAAATGATCGAACAATTATTTGATCAGTCGGTCGCTTTCCTGTGAAGCGATCAGTCACACAGCTCAGAAAATCTCACTGGATTGTGAAACTTTAGTTTTGTGGTGTTTCTAAGGGCTGACGTCACACAGCAAGTAACGCATTCATCAGTTATCGTTACAGAGCATGTCCCTGACTTACCGGCTAAACCAACTTGGTAATAAAATAATGGCTCTTTGTATTAATCAGATCAGCTGATTGATTAATGTGCTTTTTTTAAAAAAACATCAGATGTTTCTGTTTGTACTGGAGCGAACAGGTCTGACGATTACTGACTACTTTATTGGGCTAATTGATTATTCAATTATTCAGTGCTCAGCTGGTTAGTCCGTTTTTTTATTTATTGATCAATCAGTTGGGTTAGTGAACATGAACAAGCTTGCCTCCAAAGAGCCAATCAGTTGCTGATGTTGGAGTCATAACAGCCAATCAGATTCATGTGCTGAGGTGAGATCACCAAACTTCCAAACATGTCTTTCCACAGAGTCAGATTTGGGCCTAATTCCAGTTAATTGTAGGAGTGAAACGTATAATTGAGTTTCGATCATCACACATTTATTTATTTAGATTATTTTAAGATCCAGTTCTGCCTCCTAACGAGCCGGGAAGCACTAAGCTAATAATACCATGGACAGTTTCTGCTTTCATTCAGTGGATCCAAACGTGTGTGATGGTTTATTGACTGCTTGGTCTGAAAGCACACAGGGAGGAAACGTGGAGTTTGATTTTCCCCGTCAGCATGAAGAGAAAGTAACGCAGGCCTCAGCAGTGAGTCTGGTGGACGGCGTCCCAGAGTCTAATGCATCATCTGTGCATTTAACTCGAGTCTTAAACCGGTGCACGAGCCCTGGAGTCTGCAGTCATGGAGGAGAGGCAGCGGTGGATGAGGAAAAAAAACAGTATTTACTGTGAAGCGAGCTGACGTGGGTTTGTCGGCAGAATCAGGTGTGAAAGCAGCTGCAGAGATGAGTCCCCGGCTGCCCTGCGGCGCTCTCGCTGCCAGCTTCAGCGGCTCTCTGAGGGAACCTGCTGACACCGAGACCAATGGCAGGAGTCCAGTCGGTCTGCCCATCTGTCTCTCTGTGTGGCGTTTCCACTCGGCTGGACTTCATTCCTGCATTTCTCCTCCTCGCCCTTTGAGACAAAGAACGTGACAGATAACGGAGAAGGGATGAGTCACAGCAGAGAAAAGTGAAGCCCTGCTGGTGCTTTCATTAGATTTGTGCCTCATGTTCAGGTTTTTGTTCATATACCAATGAAACGTAAACCTAGTTTCAGTACATAGACGGATCCCGGCCTTTTGTGTCTGTAGCCCGCTTTCAGCCCCGAGGAAGACAAAGGCGTGGAGCTGCAGAGGGAGGAGTTTGGATCCAGCTGATCAAACATTAATTGTTTCCAGACTGTTGGATGAATAATGGAAGTGGAAGGTGTTGTCCTACCTGCAGCCTGAGCACGTTTGAACTTTGCTTTGTTTCAAACTTGTTTCCTCAGGCTAATGTTTTCCATCATGCCTTCAGCACAGATGGCACAGTTAGTGTCCTCTGTGGGATGGCCAGTCAAGTTACTGGAGTCCCCGTGTTGGATGAAAACAAGTTTGTGTGTGTATGTTGGCGGGCAGGCTGCTCTGCTGTGGTTTGGATGGAGAAAGTCCTCTTGGTGTCGACTCAAGGATTAAAATCATGTTTGGTCTGGCAGCATTTTGTAACATGTCATGGATGAAAAAAAGAAAATGAGCATTTAGTTCCAATTATTTATTTTTTAGAAGTAATTTTCCTCCCAAAGGTCAGCGTTACATCTGAGTTTTTATGATTTTATCATCGTCCTGTGTCATCTTTGTAAATTAACTCCAAGCTTTTAGTTTCTTCTGCATGTAGGAGCTCAGATTGCAGCTGGTCGTGCATCGATGCTAAGCTAATGCTAAGAGTGGATTGTGGTGTCTCTCTCTGTGATCGTGCACTCCTCGGCTCTCCGCTGGGAGTTTGTTGGCGTGATATCTGATGCCCACACCGTCTCTGCTGATGGAGGTCAGCAGCAGGAAATGTTTGGTGAATCTCTGACCGGGTGGTGTCTGCTTGCTGCTTCCTCACTGATCAGATCATGTGAGCAGAGCGAGGACGAGCGTGGAGGAAAAGGAAAATGTAAACAGGCTGATGTCGTGATGTAAGTGTAGTTATTCATGTAGAGACAAATTACATTTCAGCACATGAGAAAGATTCATGTGGAAAATCTCTGTCAAGTTTAAAGAGAATCAGTGAGACCGAGTTCAGATCAGCTGATGTTGTACAAGCAGCTGAAAATGTTTATTTATTAAGTTTATTTTTTTATTAGCTGCTAAAACGAAATGAACACAAAGCAGAATAAAATACAATCTCTGAAAAATAAAGAATATACGTGTGAAAATTAAGTCGAAATTGACTTAAAATATTATTAAAATGCATGAAAAATTTATATAAAGTGAAATCTAAACAAATGTTCTAAATTACTTTTTAACTCAAACCCAACTGAAAAATATGCCTAATAAATACTGAAACATTCTCAAAAAAAACAAAAAAAAAACAACTTTATAATAAACTGTATAAAAAGACAGACGAGGGAAGAAAACAGAGTCCAGTTTTAGAATGTAATAAATATGGAATATTTTTAACTTATAAACTTTTAATTTATTAATATTGATTTGTAACAATAGAGTAACATGTAAATATTCCAATATACACATTTTGATACATGATAAAAGTATTCTTAATATTGTTAAAAAATTAATTTAAATAATTTTATCAGAGGATTAATTATTTTCACATATTTAATTCTAAAGAACTGAACACTCAAAACGTGGAAAACAGTTTAAAAATATGTTTAAATTTTTACTAATTCAAAAATGTCAGGCGTCATGGAAGCTGAGTGGAAGATGCTTCCTGTTGCTGTGAAGTGGTCTGGATCGAGGGGCGGGCTTCACGGGATTGGGGGAGGAGCTGCAGACAGAGTTGGGGTGGATGGAGTTTGCAGGGGAGGGTGGAGGGCTGCGAGCGACCTCCAGGCAGCGCGAGCAGCGTTCAGCTGACTGACGGGTAACGCACAGTCCGCTGCTAAACACTGATCGAACTTTATTGACACAGAATAAGTCAGAGAACAACAAATCATGCCCTGGAGGACGGGGCTATGGCTCCCCACACCCTCTAGCAGATCATTACATGAAGGAATCTTTTAAATACAAGCGCGCTCATGCTCACAGGTGTACACACAAACTACACCCTGTTTGGCTCCTACCTCAAAGCACACTGTGCGCTGTCGATCTTACGTGCTGCACAATAATGTTTAATATTTAATATTTACTGTTATATTCCCATAGGTCATCCTGATGTTGTTTATTATTATTACATTGCTCCCTCTTTCTTCTGCTTGTTTTCTTTTCTTTTTTTTCTTTCTCAACAGGTGATTCAGGTGATTAATATATATATTTTTTGTCTACTTATTTTGTTGTTTTTTTGTTGTTGTTTTTTTTTTCTCTTGCACTTTATCCCCTTCCCTCTTCTCCGCTGTTTTTCTTTCCCTCTTTCTTTCCCTCTTTCTTTCTCTCCTTTCTTTTCCCCAAACAAGTCTGTCCTGTATTTAACAAGTGAAAATAAAATAAAAAAAAAAAGGTGAATCAAATGGACCACTACGGCAAGGCTGGGA
>VUQR01016457.1:0-16900 GCA_015108515.1 Hemichromis elongatus
TTTTTTTTATTAAATATAATAAAAAAAAAAAAAAATATATATATATATATATATATATATATATATATATATATATATATATATATATATATATATATATATATTTGATACATTTGAGGAAAGTAATAATAAAATAAAATCAGAAAATAATATAATAAAAAATAATAAAAATAAAATTAAAAAAAATTATGTTTGAGTGAAAAAAGTAATTTTTTTGTACTCTCTGGGCAACTGACTCAGTGACTCAAATGAATCAAAAAACTCGATTCATTTTGGTGAGTGACTCATTCAAACTCGATTCAGTAAAAAGAATCAAATTTACCATCACTATTTGAAACGTACACACGAAGGACCACGGCCAATCAGAAAGGTCCCGCCCCGACTATCTCTGATTGGTTTAGATTAGACCACGATAGGGGCATATGTGTGTCTGTTGTTGACCACACGGAGACTTTCAGAGCTGCAGAGAGTTTCGTTGTTTTGGGGTTTTTTGTTTTGTTTTTTTCTTTATTCGAACAGTTGTTCGCACCGGTGCGACCAAGGATTTATTTTTTAGTCGCACCACTGAAAAATTTGGTCGCACTCTAGAGCCCTGCAGAATAAAGCTGGTACTTCTAGAGCAACCTACTACTCAGTTGAGCAATCAAAGCACTTTCTACTGCAGAGCTCTTGCACCCAATCACACGGGGCTTTTGTCCATCCCTAAACACTTCAACGCACACAAACACATACCAAGTCCAACTTAGTGTTCAGTATCTTGGCCCTGACTGGAGGAGTCAGGGATCGATCCATCGACCTACCAATGAAGTAACTACCACCTGACCCACAGCTGCTGGCGTCACTTAACCAAACATCGGTGATCAGGCTCAACAGCCACCCCGAGGTGCTTATCAACCCAACTGGCTAACAGTTAGCATTCAAAAAAAGTGTCACTATTTGGTATGTGTGACCAATCGAATGCACAGACAGGTCTACTGGCAGCAGTGTGAAAACGACAAAAGGATTAAAGACATAATATAGGGTGAACAGAACAGCTGCAGCAGCAATGTCATAATGTGTGTGTGAGAAGAACGCCCTGCTGAGATGTGTGCAGACTTTAAGTGCTTTGCACAACATAAACAAGGTGACTGCCATCCATGATGCCACAAGAGTGAAAGACATAATGTGTGTTGCTTATACTTCTCACCATCACAGCTCTATCATTAAAACACAGGCGGCTGTGACTGGAATTAAAACTTCAGTTCAAATATGATTTACTTGTATCTAAGATAAGGTTAGCTATATTCTTTCAGCTGCAGTTCTGAGAAGTAAAGCAAGGAAGTGAAGAACAAACAAAGAAACATAAATCAAAGAAGTAGGCTCACTAACAAATTTATATAAGATCAGCGACATAACTTAGGTGCTGTTTTATTATCACATCCCTATGTTAGGGCCGATAGGTCAATAAAATTGTTTCCCTACAGAATAAATAAAAAACTAAGCAAAGAATGAAGAAAAAAAACTAAGAATCTATTCTTCTTAATAACATTTTTAAGAGTTTAGACACTGATACCATTCCCAGACAGGGGTCTGAGAGATGGTGACACTATTTTGCAGAGATCTGATTGGTCTATGAACATCTATGGATAGCTGCTAACCTCCTAAGTCAAACCTAACCTGCTTTGGAGCAGTCACTGAAGGACAGAACAAGATAAATAAGGATTATTTTGCACTTTCAGTAATCCAAGTCTACTCTGGTCTCTCTCATCCTTAATTTCCCCCATGTTAAAGTTTTTTGTTTTTTGTTACCTGCAGCAGAGTCTGCGCGATCTCAGGATTCTCTGGGCTGTCAAAGTGCAGCATCTGGGATCCCAGGCCGTAGTAGTAGGGCCCCATCTTATGCAGGTCCACCACATTGGGATCAGCATTGAACACGGTCCTCCAACCCTCTCTGTACACCTTAGGAAGCTCCACAGAGACCACCTTCCTCTTCCTCTCATAGAGGCCCTTGGTCAGCCACAGAGGAAGCTCCATCTTTGTACCCTGGGATAAAACAAAAGACGTGATGGAGTAACAATACCCCAGCTCTCTGGAGCCTGCAGGGGCTGTTTTAGTGTGCACAGGATTTGTTAAGAAATCCAAGGCCTAACATGCAAGTGTTGAATTTACTGTATTAACTACAGCCAGACTTGACGTTACCTGCTCATTTATGTACTTAGAAATATTGCATTTCAAATGTATTTTATTTGTGTTGTGAGATTTTTAAGACTAGTACTACCTTCTGGTAGCTGCCAGAAGAACACTTGACTTGATGACTAACTGAAGTTTAAACTTTCAAAAGTTAGAAATGTTGATACTGGTACCGTTCTTCGCGTTTATAAATACGCCGAATTTACACGCGAGTCGTGTTTATCCGTGAACGCTGGAAACTGTTTAATCGCAGATTCTCCCGTTACAATCACAATGACGTAAACAAAATTAACAAAAAATATGAATGGAGTTAAGTGAGATGTAAGTAGCTTCGTAGAACAGATAAACGCGTGACTCCGGGACTTTTGGTTTACTTGTTTTAACATAAATACATTGGCAATACACCGACCTCCGGGATGTCCTGCGTGTCACTCGACTTCTCCAGAAATCCAAGCCGGGGGAAAGTACACTCTGTCCGGATAGGAAGTCTCTCATGAGAGAGCAAAATATCGTCCAAAGACAGGAAATTCTCCTCCATACCCACCCCAGGCGGTACAGGAAAATACGACTGTGGTTCCATTTACGTTTGAATAGTCTGTAAAGAGGTCAGTTACAAAAATACTATATAGTAAAAAGTTATTCACGTACCCGGCCTCCGCTATATTTACAGTCTGTTTTACCTTTGCTGTTTTGGCGCCAAAAAATATGGCGCACCAATCACGACGCCGCAGAGAGGTCAAGACCAGAGCAATCGATTGCGAGGGAAAAGCAAGCGAAAATCAGTTGTCGATTGTTTTTTTATCTTCTTTTTTGTGTGTTTTAGATTTTTTTCCCACTTAATTTTTTAATTATGTAAGGACAAATAACAGGCTTAGCAAATATTATAGTGATTTAGTCAAAGAAAAGCATTTAAAAAATCTATTTTACCTTACTTGTCCATAAAGAGCCATCTGCAATTACAATTTCAGCCATTAGAGGTCAGAATTTAACCATTAAAAATTTAAAGTCACCTTGTATTAGGTTGTAAGAATGTTTAGCTGTAATGATTGCAATTGTAATAATTACAACTAAATTTGTAAAAAGACAATAAGTATCTCCAACTATGAATGCCAAGTTAACACTAAATTTTCTGTCAAGCACACTTAAAAGTGAAATTCTTCTCTTTTCTCTCACCTTCTTTCTATATGTCTTGATGACATTGATCAGTTTATAAAAGAAAAATAGCAGAAAGTCTATTCAGTAATCTTGCTTCTCTCCCATCAGTCAGGGTACCTTCAGCTTGACTAGGATGTGCAGACTGCACACCAAGTCATGAGTCATGCTGGTAAGCACCCCACAAAAACATGTGATTATTCAAATGCTCAGAATGTAAAATAAGTCATGAATTTAAATGGAATTAAATAAAATGTGGCAGCAGTCAATGAAGGTACAATATTAATTTGTTTGAGCTGAGCTGATGGAGACTTTTCACTATGAGAAACAGACTGAAGAACACATAATTCCCTCAAAACATCATCCTCCTCTGTTAGCTATGACGGACTGAGAACACTGTGTGTCCCATAAACAGGCAGAGATGGCTGCATTTATCATTATTAGTTGGTTTTCTATGGTCCTGTGTTCCACGCATCATGATGCTGAAGTTAAAACTGCCTTCTCCTGAAAACCTTCCATGCATCATGGTCATGATAAGGAGAAGATATGAACTCAGCACTAACAGGCCTGCAACACTTTATTTGAAGTGGTGCTCATGAGGTCACATTATGACTGCAAGCGCTCTAATATTAGAAAAACACACGAGTGGGATTGAGCACTTTGTGTTGAAGTCAAGTTCATGGCACTTTCCACTAACACAGTATTGTGACAAAATGTGGGTCCTCCAGAAGAAACTCTTCAGTAAAATATGAAATCAACCAGAATTCCTGCAATCTTGGTTGATTCAGTGAGCATTTAAATGCTGACAGGTGAAGTGTTGTTCAAATCAGGAACATAGTTCCAAAGTCACAAATAACTTCATGATTATTGTGTAATTATTATGTAATTTTTTGGCTGGGATAAACTTCTGGCATGATATGGATGGCATTTTGACCCCTAACCCACATGTGCCTCCCACCCAACATAGCTGCAGACCAAGCACACTCCTTCCCAGTGGTGCTCCCTGATGGCAGCTGCCTCGGACAGCATGACAGCATGTCCCCACTACATCGCAACGCTACCCAGGAACGGCTGCAGAGAAAAAGCCTAAAGTTTTTCAGCAGGCCTCCAAACTCCTAATCTGTTCCAGAATCTGAAGGGTACGCTTGAACAAGTCTGATCCATGGAGGCAGCAGGCCACAACCCACATGACCCAAAGGATCATCTGTCAGTGTCTCAGCGCCAGACTCCACAGGAAACCTCCAGATATCCTGTGTCTACGCAGAGTAACACGATTCTACACAGAATTAACTAAAACGTATTATACAGGAGAGGTGCTTGACCTCAGCATTAAGGTTAGAGTTAACATTTGGTTGTGTTTCAGCAGAGTGCTAAGTAAGCCGTTTCCAGACAGTGCCATGAAGGCATTTTGGTCCCACAGTTCTGCTGTCATAAGCTTTTTCAAGCAAATAGGCAAAAATTCCCTAAAACATGATGGATGTTAACTTAAGCTCACTCCCTGACATAAGTAAGACACACAAACCAGGTAAATGTTAAAAATTTGCCATAAATTCTAAACCCAGTACATTGCACTGTTTTTTTTTTACATTTTCTTGCTTCAGTTTACATGTGTGTGCGAGGGGTTTAGAAAGGACTGTGGTTTGGCGTAAAATAACCACTGGTGCTGAAAAATGACCAGCTGAAAGTGACAGCCCAGTATCACTAGAGTCACACCCCTGAGACACCGAGACATGCTGGCAACTTTCACACAGGGGCATTATTTTACATATGAATCTGATTACATATGAACTTTATGAAATTTATATGAACTTTACATAGGAACCTGATCCTGAAACACTTCAATGGACATTATGAAACTGAAAAAAAGGCGTGTACATTTGGAAAGGCAACAGAAAAATCACCATAAAACTGACATATTTTGTGATGTCTTCATCAAATTTGAAGTAATTAATGTTGTTCAGCGCCTTTAGGTGGCGCTGCCTTGTTTCTTGATCTTTTTGATTGGGTCTTACATTTTTACTAAATACGCACAGCTGCTAATTTAGTTATTAGCATGGGTTTAGTTTGTTTGTTTGTTTTCGGCAGGACTTTGGTTATTTATATAGTCGGTGTAGTTTAGCATCCTGTTGTTAACTTTACATCCTTTCCATTTTAAATGACTCAGTGTTTTAAAACTACTTCAGCCTGAAATAGACATACCAAAAATTAATTAAAATTCTTTTTATTTTAACCCTTTACAGGACAGTATGTTTAAAAAATTCCCATTTTTTTAAAAAGATCAAAAAAGAAACATTTTTTATTAGGTCCTAAGATGGGTCCATGATTGACAGCAACATTGATTTTCAAGCATTTTTATTTTTTTTTTGTAATATCGGAGTTGTTTTTTTTTTTTTTAAGTCATACTTTACGCCCTACGGACAAAAATTGGCAGCTTTGCAAAAACTGCTGTAAAAATATCATACAGTAACATTTTTTTCTACTTTAAATGACTCAGTCTTTTAAAACTACTCTAGCCTGAAATATAAATATCAAACATTATTTGTATTTAATCATATTTTTTGTGATTTTAACCCTTTAAAGGCCAGTATGTTTACATAGCTCCACTGATTTTTTATTAAAAAAAAATTACCAAAAATAATTTCCATAAAATCCATTTCAAGGAGTATATGATTAGACTAATTTTATTAGGCCTTAAGATGGGTCAATGATTGGCAGTATTATTTTTATTGCATTTATATTTTTCAGACAAAAAAAATCCGTATCCTAATAAAAATAATGCCACCTTCCCACAAACAGCTGTAAAGGTATTATATAGTAATATTTTTTTTCCACTTTAAATGAGACAGTCTTTTAAAACTACTTCAGCCTGTAATATAAAAATCAAATATTGTTATGATTTTTGGATTTTAACCCATTAAAGAAGAAAGACTCTGAGGTGGAGCTGCAAATAGACAGACGTGTAAGCCTCCCACATGGCGATCCCAGCTTTTCTCTCTCTGTCTGTGAAGTCACTTTATGTGCAGCTATCAAAAATAAATGAGTTTAATTTCACCCAAAATAATCTCATGTGAGGCTCAAAGTTGCTCATTTATTTTTCAGTTCACAGGATAAAGTCTGAGTGTGCATGCATGTTTTGATTTATTTTTCATTGATTTATTTCTTTTCAGCATCAACACCTTTAACGTAGTGTAAAAAAAAGTAGTGCAAATGTTCACATACCTTTTATTGCTGGCAGGGGGGCACACTCATTTCTCCAAGCTTTCACGTATGTTCAATTTTACCTCATTCATTTCCCCTGCAGTGAAACATCTGTACCAGACTGAATCAACTTTCTGACACAGCCTTTCCGTGATGAAGACAGAAGACCGTGACAATCAGTTTGTTGCTTCAGGTTGCATCTGGAAGTGTTTCTGGGGAATCATCCAGCAGCAGATCCATGATTGTTTCCAAAAGCAAGCGAGCAGTATGCATTTATGTGAACAGCACAGCGTTGATAAGTTCAATATGTCGCAGTTTTTAACCTGCAGTGGAACATCTGCCTGATCCATTTAAGGTCTTCTGAAGTGCATATGGACCTGTTTCCATGACTACATGTTGGAAGTTGCCTTCTTAAATGATAAATAAAGCTGTCAAAATACTGCAAGAAAAGAAAAGAAAATTTGGCGTACTGATGTATATTACATAATATCACACAAGTACTGTTTTGTTCCATTATGTCTCAACAATCAAAGAGTCCGAATGACAAAGTGTCATCGCTTTAACAAACTGATGAAGCCGGCTATGTGAAGTCTGAGTGGGGCTTTTCTTTCTGGTAATTGCTTTGCGTTTACTTGCGTTCATTTTCCATTTCTTGCTCCTTTCAGATCGTTGTTCATTGTTATTTTTGGCCTTCTGTGAAGTCATCTGCTGAAATCCCATACTCAGTATGCCGCCCGCCATTCGCTATGCATTCATGTAAATAAACTGTGCTAAGTGTCCTTTTGGGCACATTTATTAGCATGTTAGCTTACTTCTTGGGTTATGCTGCCAATTGGAGACCTGTGAATATTTCAACCCATCTTCATTTAAGATGCACTGAGAAATTATTTACAAATTGTAGAAAAATACATATAAATTTAAACACTCAAATTGTTACTGACGTTAGACTTTGACAGCCTTGATCAGTGTGCAGCACATCTGCATTGAATTGTGGGTTATTTGTTATCCCGTGCTTGCATGCTCTAATATTCCCTTCAAATAACAGACGGTGTTTTATATTGATTATATTGATTAGCTCTCATTTTGCTTGAGCTTCCTTATTGTTTTGAGCCTCTATTTCCATCTTGAGCTTCTTGCAGTGGCTACTTGTGGCAATCAGAACTGATTTAAAACTTTATTGATACACACATAAGGCTGGCTGTTTTGAATCCCCTCTACTGGAAATAAAGGATTTGTCTGTTTTCTGTGGTTTTCATTTTCTGGCTTTTAATTCAGTTCTGGTTTCAAGTAAAACTAGCCCTTAATGCTAATCCGGTGCTATCAGAATATGTAATTTGTGTCTTTTGAAAATTGTTCCTGCAAGTTGTGGCTATTAGAAGAAAAAATATGACAGACATGAAATATGTAAAAGTTGTTTTTCATGAACTGCTTTTTATATTTACAACATAGTTAAGTTTAGGTTTTGACTTCTCAGCATGAAATTAGAATTGATTTACTGTTAGTTTTAATGTTAGCTAGCTATCCCATCTAATTGTGTGGATGCTGTAAGGCATTCACACTATTGAGTTCCTGTTATTATCCTCGTTATTCTTTATACTTTATTCTTCTTCTAGTTGTTCTTGATCTGCAGGCTATATCACTGTTCTCCCATCGGCTCACAGACCCCATGCTCCCCGAGGGGAAGCCTGCAGCTCTGTAGCCAAAGTGACTCAGGCACTCTAATGCACAAACAAAGATTTTAAACTCTTACCCCATACTCACTGCCTTTTGAATGTTTTTTCTCCGGAAAGTATCAGATTGGGTTCTGGGAAATGTTGTAAATGACTGAGTGAAATAGGTTGAAAGCGGATACCTCACATTCAGTCCTGAAATAACTCCTGAGGGGGGGAGGGTTGTGTGCTGAACATTTCTGAGCGATGTAAGAGTGTTTTCTTGATGGGATCAGCAACAACACCATGTCCCAGTAAAACACATGCAGGTTGACCATGAAACCCACTTCTCCTACTGGAGAAGTTGAATCCGCGTCACAGAATGAAAGCTGAAAATGGTCTGTCATCTAGCACAATTTATTCCACCATTTGTTTACAGTAGCTTTGTAAATGCAGTTTGTATGTTGATTCGTAGTAGTCTTCACACATCAGCTCTTGGCATTTTGAAGAGTGAGTAACACCCCACATGACTGGAATATTAAACAAATATTGTTAAATATGAACAAATGAATAAATAAGCCCCGTTCAGCGGCTCCACAGTGGGACTACAGAGTCCTTTTAAGGGTCTGAGTGGCTCACGTCTCCTGTCGCAGACAGCCAGACCTGCTCTAGCAGAAATACAATGTGGGGAACCGACAGTTGCAAAGACCAAGCGGCGCCTTTTCAGTCGCACACATGCACAAAGAGTCATGGATGGATCCTCAGCCAAACAGGCCCGCGGGCACAGGCTTGTAAAAGGCCTCCACCAAGGAAGACACAAAGAAACTACAAAAGACTCTAAATGACATGGATGCGTTTATGTTGTCATTGTGGCTGTTGTCCATCGCTGGTCGTCTTCAGGGTGCTTTTGTGTTCGTTCCTCGGTGCTGTCTACTGTGTCCATTTATTTCTCTTTCTGGTCATTTTTTATTTCTTTAAAGTTTTGGGGATTTTTTTTGACTCTCACAGTTGTTGCTTTACATCATTTTGAATGGTTTTAGAAATTCTTATTTTCATTTGTTTTTGTGGAATTGTGAATCTCTTTGTCTTAACTGATTATGAATGTCCATGTTGCAGTTTTAAATTATTCAGAGTCATTCTGTAGCCGTTTGGAAGTCATTTCAGTCTCTCGGTAGACATTTCGAGCACATTTAATGTTTTTTGTAACTTTTTTGATTCATATGAGCCATTTTTGAGTCATTTGAAATTTCTTTGTAACCGTTTAAAATCACATTGAGTTTGTAGGTTTTTTTCACTCGCGCCATTAATCTGTCTGTGGCTGTTTCAGGTCATTTTGAGTCCCTTTGGTAGTTATTGTAAATCATTACTCTGCTGTTTTGAGTTTTTTGGAATCTTTCTATGTCATTTTTGAATTATTAGTGTCTCTTTGCAGTTGTTTTTTCAGTCATTTGGTAGCCACTTGAGTTGCTTCAAGTCTCTCTGTAGCTGTTTTAAATCATTTTAAGTCTCTTTGTTGCTGTTTTGAGTCAGTTGAGTGTGTCTGCAGCTGTTTTAAGTAGTTGTATGTCTCTGATTTGGATCATTTCAAATTTCTTTGTAGCTGTTTTTAGAATATTTTCAGTTTCTTTTTATTTATTTGTTCCTTCTTCGACTCGTTTGGGTCTTTTTGAGTATTTTCAAGTCCTCTTATTACTTATTAACAAGAAATGTTAACAGTCAGTGCAAAGACAGACTCTGGACCGGGGCTGTCTGACTCCTTGGGCCTTGTTGCTGTGCCCAGTGGGCCTGTTCAGAAATCCTTCCATGCAAACAGTCATACGCACAGAGACACTCATTCACACTGGCTCTCGCTCGAGGCTCTCACAAGAAAATGACTAATCATGATCACGTGAAAAATCTGGCAGATCTTAAAAGAAAGAACCGAGAGAGGTTACAAGTGAAATTTACAATATGTCATGTCGCTTCTCTGTAGCTGTAAACATCAGCAAAGTAAAGGGAGGACTGCCAGTCGCACACATGGGGAACATGGACATCTACACTGTAAACATTTCAAAACACACACAGCACTGTCTCAGTCAGCCCTCTACAATAACCTTTCATGCTGCTTCACACACACACACACGCACGCACACACACAAGGCTTCAGCAAAAGCTACATTGTCACCAGTCCAAGCATACACACACTCACATAGTGTACATACACATACCAGGTGAAGCCTGACACTGGAGCATCCCAAACAGACATATTACACAGTAGGAGCATAAACTACATCGCTGGCCCCTTCTGGCCTCCCAGTCAGGACTGAGCATGCTCAGACTGCTTCTTTCCATCAAGCCCCCAGTCCCTCTTACCAATCCATACATACTAGACAAGCTGACATCCCAGTTTGACATTTTTGACCCTTTCTGCCTGCCCAGGTATGCGTGAACCACATCTAAATAGCACTGCGGAGACTTAAAATTAATTATTTTGAGTCATATTGGTGAGGAAGAGTGCAGAACTGAGGCAGGAACTATGAGAAAGGAGCACACTGGGAGCCAGTCTGTTATGATAGGACATCACCAAGTCGGCATCCTGTTGCGTGAGATAAGAGGCCCCACCGAATAATGTACAAGTCTTTTTCTCATAGCGAGCTCCTGCAGCTCAACAATCATCCATTTGCCGGTTTTCTCCTTCTTTTCCTCCTTCCATATCACTGGTTCCCCTCCTTCTTCCTCCCTCCGCTCTGCTTCCACTCCTCTTCCGAGTTAAGGCCATGGGAGGGCTGGACACAAGTGACCTAACAAGCCTGAATCCAAAGATGTGATGTAAGGCCTGCAAGGACCTGAGCATGTCAGGGAAGCAGCTGGCTGTGGTTGAGTCAGAAGGGGAGCTGAGGCCAACTAAGCCCTTTAAGGGACTCTGTTAGCTTGAAGAGGTGTGAAGGATGAAAGGAAGGGTTGTGGGTTCTCAGCAGTATCATCAGCAGATGTAAGATGGGGGCAGTGAACGATGGTTTCGACAGTTACGCTTTTTTTCTTTTGGTTCAGTTCACAAGGAGTAATTATTTTGGTAGGACGATGGATTCCGTCAGGATACGTAAGTGTTGATCACTTTGATTGTTTCACCAGATTTGGTTACGCCTGTGTCCAGATATCCCCGGCAGGACCACGAGATGTCCTGTAACAAACAAGAAGGTGGGGGATAGACAGAAAGAGATTTTACTCTTCGGTTTGTTATTTATGCCTCATTTTCAGTCTGTCCTGGTCAAATACACCATTTAAGTGATGGACAGCAGCAGTAAAAAAAACAACGGAGCTGTTTTGCACGCAGTAGAAACATTTCGTCTGTAATATTTGGTCTTCTGAGCATGTTTCTTACCTTGAACAGTATTCAGAGTGGGCTCGGTGGTCAGTCAGTCAGAGGGGTGTTCAGGGCAGGACCGATTGATCTCAAACCACGAGTCTATACAGCTGCAGAAACAAACAAAAGGCATGACGTTGCGTCCTGAATGCAGCTGCAAACACAGAGTGAACTTAGTGCGATTACTTGATCTTTGCAGCTGATAAAAATAGAAATTTGATTAAGCGTTCAGAGCTCATAAGAACGCAATTCAATTATACTGCAGTCTAAGATGGAGTCAATACTACAGAGGGTTGTTGCTAAAGTAACACGTAGGCATGTTGGAAGTCCTCCATATCCTCCCACATTAGCAATACATACACAACATGCAACTTATACTGTAAATGAGACCCAGGGGGGGAACACAAGAGCAGCACTAATGTGCATTATTTTTCAACTTCGAATATTTTATATTCTTGGAAAAGTTTGCAATAAAACACCCTATAAGACTTTGTGTGGGTGGGAAGGGCATCTTTTATTTTAAGCAGCAATTTTAGCAACATAAAGTATAAAATGCTACATTACAAGTAGAAATGCATGAGGTGGAATCATGAAAATGTTTTTTAATAACTAAAAAAGCAGCTGCTTTGAAAAGCAGCTCCAAGCATTTGACCAAGATTTTATATCAGCATGGTGCCCTTTTAAAAATTACTACAGTGAAGGAAAACGAGGATTTCCGTAACATTTAGGAGCATATGAAATCAACACCTGAAGGGTAACAGCCATAACAGTAAGACAGGTAGGAATTTTTCAACAAATAGTAGTTTTTAATATACATAAAAACAACGCTTCAGAATCAATGTGCATTAGCCCAGAAATATAAATTCTGAGGGTAAAAGTGAAAAATCTATGAGTAAATGTGCCCCATGCGCCATGTTGATCCCAAACGTTTTTGCTGTCCGGTCTTGGTGTTTCAGCACAGGACACTACAGGCGAGGGGCTGAGTGTGAAACTGCACGCTAACAATTTCTAATTGATTAGTTGTTAGGCGATGAGTATATCCTGGATGAAACAAATTTTTCACTCAGAATGACCAAAATGAACTAAATCTACTAAATCTAGTAAATGAATGAGGTAACAGAGAGAGGGAGCAGATTATTGCCTTCCCATAGACTTCTATGCAACCAGTCGCCCCCTGCTGGCCAATAAAGAAGAAACGTACTAAACTTAGGCTACGTTCACATTGCAGGTCTTAATGCTCAATTCCGATTTTTTTACAAATAAAATGTGAACGGTTCACGGCCCACAAACCAGCCCGCATGCGCAAAAGACGACGTTACACACAACGCACTCTGTTTACGGAAGTCTTCTGTCTTCTCCCGCGCTGATAATTGGGGTCTGTCTTGTGTCAGACGGATTTAATGCAACATGACCATTCAAACACCATTCAACTTTCTAAAACATCATATATGTATCAGATTCAGTACCACATACGAAAGTGGTATATGTCGGATTTGAAAATATTGGATTTGTGCTGTTCAAACTATCATACCATGATCGGATATGGGTCGCATAGGGTCAAAAAAGTCGGATTTGATGCACTTTCCCCTGCAGTAATTTATGTAAAGTTTCCGTTTTTCATTTGCTACAAACATCTGTTGGAGGTATTGGTTGGAAAAAGGCACCATCACCAGAGCGCATCCAGTCAAAAATCAGCGTGCATCTTATGGGCAAAACAGGCTTCTCTGTAAGAAAAGCTAATATGGTGTTTTACTTGTTTGAATTGTCAGTACCTTATTTATAAAAGTGAAAAGTCTGGGCTTTTATGTCTAGAAACAGGAAAGACTAATTATTTTCAGTCACAGGTGCCCCCCTAGTGGGCCCCCAATTGAATTGCAGCCAATTTCTGTACAACGAGAAAAAGTGGAAAGGATACTGTTCAAAAAAATTAAAGGAACACTAAACTAACATTGTGGATCTTTATAAAGGAAATCTGAAAAATCTTTTCTAACATACACTACGTAATATATTAAAGACAAAATTACACAACGAATATCAGTGCAAACCAGTATCATCAGGGCTGGATACAAAATCACAAAAAAACAGACATAAAATTGTTGAAGTGTTTCCTTAATTTTTTTAAACAGCTTACTCACTGACCCAAAGTCTAATGTATACCTCATCCCAGATTTGGCCGTTGCTAGCTCATATAAACTGTGTGAGCACAAGCAAATGTGTAAGAAGTTGGTAACTGCAGTTCACTTAATGATGTCATTAATAACAAATGTTTTTTTTTTTCCTCTGGAAGTTATGCTGAGCTGCATCATAAAAGTTTTTAACACAACAGAACAATCAACACATGTAAATTTGGGCTTTAGGGTCTAATGGCTGGCTAATGGTGAGTTACAGCCTTGCAGTTATTTACTAAACACACACAAAAACTTGCAGGCGTTTAGCTTAACTTTATGACAAATGAGCTCAATATAATGTAAAATTATTAAGGTCATGATGGAGGATGGAGGATATTATCCTGGGAGGTAAAACACAAACAAACACAGAAAAACAAAAGAAACAAACACAATTCTCAGAACGGTTCTTTAGTCTAATTTAGGAGTGGCTCTCTGCTTACACTGCTGGTAGAAAATGTATGGATGGAGTACTACTCCTGGGTAATGTACTATACAGCCACCTTTATTTTGAAAACATAATTCTGATTACATTACAGAGACAAACTCAGTGAACCCGGGACTTTTGGGACTTCTGGGGATCAATGGGCAGTTGCATGAGGCTTTTCCATTCGTATTTGGTAATCATCTCAAGCCATCCAGATAATGTGACAGTGATATATCAGTGTTTAGATATGCTGTTATTCAATGATATAATACAAATAACCTTTAAATCAAAGGCACAGGGCCCGTCCATCATTAAGAAATGTCTTTATTGAGATGCTGTGAGTCGATTTAATTAGAAGAAGTGCAAAATTATATAACGGGCAGTGATTCAAATCTGTGTGTGTGTGTGTGTGTGGGTGTGTGTGTGTGTGTGTGTGTGTGTCAGTCACCTTTTGTGGTAGATGCAGAGGCACGGCAGTCTGGCTATGGTGTCCCCTTGCTGCAGTTCCTCTAGACATATCACACACTCACCGGCATCCCTCGCCAACACATCATCTGAGGTGGCAGCCGCGCGCACACACACACACACAAACACACACACACACACACACACACAGCAGAAGACGAATCAGTATGCACCAAAAACATTTCAGAGCATATCAAACACAGCAGAGAGCAGTGGGGGGAGCAGATTGGTGCATCACACACAGCAGATGCAGTTTAGTGGTTACTGTTCGCTCTGTGCAGCGGCGAACATGCACAAGAAGGAGATTGGAGATGAGTCAGAAGCTTCGAGTCTACTTCTCCTTGTATCGCGTGGAACTGCACTGATTTCCTCGTGCTAATATAACCCAGCACCGCAGTGCACGATCGTATTCATATCCCCTGAAAAGCTGGCTTCTGTCCAACATTAAAGAAACTGTGCTGGTTTCTTATAAACAAAAGTAGGGGTGCACTGAATTGTTGGCCAGACATTAGAGCTGTTAAGCTCATATTTCCTGTAATGAAAACAAATAGATAACCATAAAAACAAACAATAAGACATCTGGTCGGTGGCTGAAATGTCAGTTTAGGTTAGTTTGGCATCTGTATCCATCCACATGTCAAAAACTGCAGTTCCTTAAATGGCCACTTGAGGCATACTCCAAATGATTAAGTCAGCCCCATAGATTTTAATGTTAAAATAAACAGTGATATAAATGAAATGGATTATTATCATTGGGTATTTATGTAAGTTACAACTTTTGAGCTAAAAAATAAAGCCAATCTTAATACACAGATGGACAGTTGAGGCCAACTCTAACATCAAGTCAATCCCATTAGACCCCAAACTTTACAGTCCGGTACAACAAAATACGGCAAAAAATTTCCCCTTCAGTAACTGTAGATGGTTAAATTTTTATTTTTTTATTCATCTTACTTTTAAAAAGGTTAGCCGATAACTCTGCCCTCCACTCCCTGCTTTCAGCTGCATAAACCCAACATAATGCCAAATAAAATTTATTAGTGCAGAGGCTTCAAAACCAGTTTACTGTGGTGCATTAATTAGCAACATGTATGTAAGCATTCAGAGTAACACTTTAAACAACATCTACAAAAAGCAAAAACTTTTATCCAACATCGTTTATGTCCATGCTAAAGAGAGAAAATGAGAAAACTGTACTTTTTGCCCCCTTTATAGATATAAACACCACTCAAAACTGGGGAAATAAGATGACTCGCCATTTTGTTATGAAAACTATTTCAACTGCTTCAACTGATCAGCCAATCACATGGCAGCATCTCAGTCTACGTAAGCCTGTAGACGTTGTCAAGACAACTCGCTGTCGATATTGATGATGACAGGACGGATGGAGAAAGCAAACCCTAGTGCCTAACAAAGTGGCATCTGAGTGCATACACCAGTGTTTGTCATTTACTTTACTCAGGCTTGGGTGTGTGAAACTGCCGACTCCTCCAGCCTACCTAAATACATGTCAGGAGTAGCAGCGAACATACAGCATGTCAACGACTGCAGCATAGTAAATATTTCTGCAACTGCTGATATCCTGAGAATTAGTGTTTATTTAGAATTAAAGGTCACACTGGTTCGAGCTCGTGTCAGCCAAGAAGAGAAATTTGCAACAGTGGTGGACCCTAGTCCCCCCAGGACTGAACCAGTAAAGAATGAAGAAAAAAAACACAGGCCGGTCTGACGGATCTCCATTTCTGCTGAAGCCGCAGATGTTAGGGCCACAATTTAGCATCAACAGAATGAATCCATGGCCCCACCCGGCCTTATGTCAACTGTCCAGGCCGCCGCCGCTGCTGCTGCTGCTGCTGCTGCTGGTGTAATGGGGTGGGAAATGTTTTCTTGGCATACTTTGGTCCCCGGAAAAACGATCAATCATGGTCTGAATGCCACAGCCTGCAGGAGCATTGCTGCTGACATTGTGCATTAGTATAACAGTAGAATTAAACAATCTATTTTTATAGTTTATAGAATCGTCATCCTTCAACTTCATTTTACACAAAGCACGATTTTGTTATTAAATCTGAGTCCAAAACTCATTTTCTGTGTTCCCTCTTCAAACACTGTCACGTTGTACTTAAAAGATAAGGTGAGACAAATGAGGTTTTTTTATCCAAAAAAACTTCGGAAATCCTGTTTTACACCCAAAACATTAAAGCACAGCAAGTAGCTAAATAAATTAACAACTTAATTAGGTAGAACAGTTCTCTGATTATCAAGACTGAGTAGAACAATTTAATAAAAAGAAAAATTAAATATTGATCATGACTTAGACCTCAGAGAATTA
>VUQR01016457.1:31377-42703 GCA_015108515.1 Hemichromis elongatus
CTGAACGGCTTTAGAGAATGTGAACAAGTGCACAGATAATTAATTTTAACTGTATTTTCACAAGTTTTACACCTTTTTCTTTGAATAAAGCCCTCCGCCCACCACCACCACCCTCACCCACTGCCACTCATACAACACCAAAGTAATGAAGCCTGCTATAGAAAACTGTTTTAGGTGATTTTTGGAGGGCTTTTTTTTTTTTTTACAAGAGAATTATTCTCTAACTTAACAAAAATTTCAGACAGTCTGGGCAATGAAAATAAACTGCTAGGACCTCTTCTGCATTTTTACACATTTATCCTCTGCTTTCTCTGATCAGGCCCACTTAAGATCAAAGTGGGCTACATGTGACACACGATGTAAAATGAGCTTCACATCCTTGATACAGATTATTTTGGTGTGAGTCGTCCAGTTTTAGAGGTATCTGTTGTAGTCATGTCTGTGTTTTCTTGAAAATAATGGAAGTGAAATGCGTTTGCCTTGCATTACTCAAAGTAATGTAAAGCTACATATAAACACTAAGCAGCAATGCCTCTTTACACAAATCTTTACTCGTATCCAGCTTCATTGTGTAATTATTTTCTTATTAACATGTTACATAGGGCAGCTGTGTCAGCATGGAGAAGGAAACGTTCATCTAGATGATTTTCATTACAAAGCAACACAGACTGATTTCACCCTTGGCTTAGCTGTTGTGATGGACAGAGCAGCGAAGGCAACTTAGGCACAAGTTAAAGTCCAAAAAAAGGATTTTTTAAAAAAAATTTAACCCAACCAACACATAATTGGTTAAATCATGCAAAACGAATCAGAATCTTGGGCCCATAAAAGAGGTCAAAATAACAGAACTCTACTCAAAGTTAACAACAAACAATACTGGCAACTCAAACAAACTGTCCTAACTTAACAGACAACGGGGAATAGTGGCTGATCAGCTCACAAAAACACAAAAAAGGCATAAAACACACAAAATCTAACTGAAACTAACATAATGAACTCCAATACCCCCCCCCCCATGCTCCTGAGTTATGGAATGAGCCAATTTGCAGCTTTCCATCAAGGCTCGCTCCGCCCCTTTTCCACCTCCTGGCTCCTCAATCACTGGACTGAAGCAGCTGCAACTAAGGTACCTCAACTAAGGTAACTCAGAAAACAAAGATTAAATCATACATAACAGTGTAAACTAAACTAAACGTAAACTAAACGTGGCATGGTTGTCAGTACCAGATGAGCTGGTCTGGGGATTTTCCTGCAAAGGCATCTCTGGGGTTTACAGATAGCTATCTGAAAAACAGAAAATATCCAGTGAGCAGTGTTTCTTTAGAATACAGTGTTATGTGGGTATGTGAATTAATTCTAAACCAAAAACAGTTATTTAATATCCTGTAAATTAATTCCTATATTTAAAGAAAGACAAATGTGAATGCAATGTTATTTGTTTGTATGTTATCCACCATGTTAGTGTAGCCTCTACACTAACATGGTGGATATTACCACTGTGTGGCTGCAAACGATTTCTTACATCAATTTGATGGGATCAACTTACATTCAGAAACATTTGGGCTGGATTTCTGTTAGTACATCTCAGTTAGGATACAGCACGAAGAAATTATATTAAAAGACTTTAAAGAGAATCTATTGTGCTCATCTCCAGCTCCATATTTTTACTGTAGTCCTAAAAGACCTGATTGATCCTTATTTATTTGGAGCAGCTGTTTTAGCTTCCTTTATCCTCCCTTCACACCAGCTTTAAAGGCAAAGTGGATGTAAGCTGCTGAGTATTGTCAGACGATGCGCCCTGTACGGGTCCAAAGCCCGTTCCTTTGATTTCTTTCCTTGTCTCGGCCCTGCATTTTGAATCAAGAGCAAGAACAACCAACTCGGAGCATTTTGAACTGCTCAAGTTCAAACTGAAGATTTGGGTGACTTTGAACGTGGCATGGTTGTGGGTACCAGATGAGCTGGTCTGGGGATTTTCCTGCAAAGGCATCTCTGGGGTTTATAGATAGCTGATATCTGAAAAACTGAAAATATCCAGTGAGCAGTGTTTCTCAGAGGCTAGGAGAGAATTACCAGACTGCTTTAACCTAATAGTAACGTAAATAAACACACGTTACAACAATTTTCCTTGTGGGATCAATAAATTATCTATTGATCTATCTTTTCTTACAAGTTATGCAGAAGAGCATTTCTGAATGCTTAATGTGCCGACCTTTGAAGTTGATTGTGGTACAGCAGCAGAAGATCGCACCTTATCTGGCTTCTGTGAGGTAAAAACAGGAAACCGAAGCTTCCATTTATACACACTCACATAAACTGATCATAAAAAATTGAAAAAATGTTGCTTGGTCTGAGGAGTCTCGATTTGTTCTGCGACATTCAGATCCAAAATTTGGTATAAACATCATGACAGCATGGACACATCCTACTTTGTATCAGCAGTTCAGGTTGGTGGTCGTGGTGTAAATGTTTGGAGGATATTTTCTTGGTACACTTTGCACCCCTTAATAAACCTAAGAAATGTTTAAACACCACATCCTATCCGGTTAGTATTATTATGACTGTCAGCTGCTTCCAGCATGTCACAAATCTTAAAATATCTCAAACTGGTTGCATGAACATGACAGTGAGTAGTGTAGACAACAAATCTGCAGCATTTGTGTGTTGCTATCATGCCAATATGGACCAAAATCTCTGAGGCATGTTTCCAGCAGCTTGTTGAAACTACGCCATGAACGATTAATACAGTTCTGAAGGCAAAAACGGGGTCCAACAGCGATACTAGCAAGGTCTAACTAATAAAGTGGCCAGTGATTGGAGATTTTTCCCACCAGTTTAAAAGAAACTGAAATATTTATGAGGTAAGAAATAAAAATGATATTTGCGGCCAGTCACTGGCATTTTCTGGTTATCAAATCGAGCTAACGGTGTTGCTTTATAACAACATCATTAGGTTGATGATAAACTACTAACTGGTAAAGAAAATTCTCCCCTTTGGCACTGCTACTTTAAAATGTTTAGTCATGAAAAAGTAATGATTCTTTTTAAAGTGCAGAAACTCTCACCTTATTGCTCGGTGTTTGTCTTTTCTGCCTGGCTGCAGGTGCTGCATGTATTACCATTTTTTACATTCAGAGCCAGCACTTGAATTAAACTGAATGCCGAGTTATCCTGTTTTCTCGGTCAGTCCTCTCTGATGTTTTAGTGATGAAAAACATCTGTGAGTCAAAGTTGCAGAGAAGAGCAGCCCGACGCTGTGATACAATAATTAGCATTCAGCGAGCGGTGGAAATCAAAGCTGGATAAGGACCCTAATGCAAAATCTGTCGTTAGGCTTCCAGTCGGGGTTTCCCTGCAGCTGGCTCATCGCTGGCGTCTTACTAAATCACGATTTGTGTCAGGAGGACCACCACACGATCAGCAGCCTTGCCTGATTGGTCACATTAAAACACCAGATGACGGTTTATAAACTGTGACAAAGCAAATGTAATATGCACGAAGTGTGACGGGTGCCCTGGAATACCACCCGGAAGCTGAGTTAATGTCCTCACCAACAGATGATTATTTAGTTTGGACCAAAATCAATTTCAGTGCCTGCATTTTAATTTCATTACATCGCTCTCTGCTCTCTGTTTCTTAGCACAGTGTCCAAGAGTCTTCAGCCGCTGTAGGAGATGAGCTCAGTTCTTGAAGCAGAAAAAAAAAAAAAACACGTTAATTTGGCAGAACATTGTCAGATATCTTTGCTCTTGGATTTTTCCAACAGCAGATGGGTCCTTAAAATCTTCTCTATCAGATGGGTACTGCCACTCCTGCCTCAAGTAGAAACAAACTATCAAAAGGGTGAAATCTGCTCCCTTCAACAATCACAAAAGGGATGAGAAAATCAATTCCTGTATATCCGCTGAAAATCAGTTTGTAATCACAACAGAAACATCCGATTACGGCTGAAGTAATTAAAACACATCCACTTGTAATTAACAGTCATTCATCCTCTTAATGACAGCAGTCACTCCCGGCAAAATCATGTTGATTGGTGCTGAATACTAATAAACTGACTGATTGAATGGCTGACCTTTAATCGCCTTTTATTTTTATCATTATTACAGTTAACTTCACAGCAGGAAATGTCGACTAAAATAATCATTAATGTTGTTCTCAACATAAATGTTTTGCTCTTAACTAATTATGATATAATCCAATACAGGATTAATGCAAACGAGCATAGATGAACTAGAACATGTGGATTTTAAGAGTCAACTTACGGTAATAATTTAAGAGCTGTATGTGGTCAGCATTCATAGCTAAGCATTAAGCTAAACTGGTTTGGAGTTTAGAGAGAACTTTTTGCTCTCTGTGTTCACACCATCACACATCACTCTTTTAAAACACCGCTTAATGATGCAAGAAAAACTCTTAAAACTGTTTAAGAACACGAGCAACACAACAAGGCTCTCGCTGACTGGGATGTTTCAGATGAAACCTTCTCATAGTTAAGCAAAAGTGTTAACCACCACACCACTCAAACCCAAAAGTAGCATTTTATTGTTTCTTATGTAAGGGGCAGCAGTATTAACACTTTTATAAAATAGTGTATATATTGGTCCATAATTCGTCTTTGTCTGTACACATCAATAATAATGTAGTAGCAATAATTTCGTTGAGGATTCATTTCTTTGATGGCCTGTTCTGCGTTCACACTGTGTAATACAGCAACATGTTTGTGACATGACTGAGAACAATAGAAACTGGCCCTTTTTAGCAAACTAAGCCAGCTTAAACACATAAACACACACTCAACAATGACAGTGTTCCTCTAACAGCCCAATAACTAAATGCTAAGTGTGCCCATGTAACAGGGTTGCTTAAACGATCAACTTTGTGCTGCTCACAGGATTGATACTTAAAAGAGCGTGGGCCGTTATCTCGGGTGACAGCTTAGCTAGAAAGTGTGATTGTTGCTTCTAACTGTATTCTTTTTGAAAGAAAAGTTTGATTCCATACGCCCGTTAGCTTTTTCTTCAGTGCCTCCTGGTGCTACTTTGAAGCTTTTCTCTAACAACTCCGAGTCATTCTCCTCTTACTCTTCTATATGTACGACGTTAGCGCCATAGGCTGCAGTATATGAGCCTGTGGCACCATCACAATTAGCTAGAAGTTTCTACTTTGAGTTATAAATCAGATTATAAGTTAAATCAGCACCACAGAAGTAAATTATATGTAGCTGGCGAACATTGCCATCTTATTGCCTTTGTGCTTCTTTAAAGAAATTCATAAAATGTCTTAAATTAGCTGAATATGTTCTTAAATTAGTAAATGATCTCATAAAACCAGCAACTTTATCAATATTATTATCCTCAACTGTATGAATACTCCTGACAGGTTGCATTTCCAATTCTGACCAATTACATCATCGCATATTCATGACAAGATTATCTGAAAATGCCAGCTTTTTTAATTACGATCAAAATATGAACCTCTAATGCAGTGTCGGCTGCTAATGTTAATAACACATATTTTTTTTCCCAAAATGAAACCAAATGTGATGCAAAACAGCTTTGTATGAGTTGTGCTTTGAAAATGATGGATACTAACGGCTCAGGTCAATAGCCTCTTGGTCAAAAGTCAAATAGATTTGCAGGTAGAGATGTTAATAAGACCTACAGGTCTAAACTTGGTAATTGAGTTCTTTGTGCACTGTAGTCATTTCAGTTTTTTCGTGGTCATGACTTATGTCAACTTATGGAGATGCTCTGTACTGAGGCTGCCATTCAAACCTTCGGGCAATCTGTTCCCCAGTCCACCTGCCTATGGGAGGAATACCCTGAAAAGACACAAGCAGCACTGCCACAAACCTTGCATGACTATGCAATAACAACAAGGAGAGGGGCCAAACAGATAGAGCAGTCACACCCGTTGAGCCCGAGTCCTATTAAATGGTCCCATGGAGACTTATTCTTGTCAAACCCCTGCACAGACAACACACACAACCGAGCAAGGTCAGTCAACTCAATCTCGGGCCAATGCATATTTCATCAAGCCTTGGTGGCCAAGCCACGCCTGACACCCTGCTTCAGCTCCAAAATAACCACCGGCCACTGATAAAGAGCTCAAGACTAACAAAGACACTGACGATGAACTCTGTCAGCAGGAAGCCACGAACGCCACACACTGACATGTATGACATGCCTGCGTGGACTGCTACTTTCAGCCTGAGCTGAATGAGAGCGGCTGAATATGTTTTAAAAGGCAGCAGGAAATAATCACGTTCTCAAAATCAAACATAACACATACTCTGCATTGGTAGCTGGCAGATTAACAAAAAAATGAAACATTTACATATTGTGATTGACTGGAGTTAAGGTCAGGGTTGGGTTTGTTACCAGTTGTAACTCTGACTTTGAAGGGTTAATGTGTGATGTGACTGCTAAAAAAACATTTGAGCGAAAAAGATGAGAATGATACAATAACTTGTTATTAAACGTCACTTGCACAAATTAATAAAGTCGATAACGGATAGTACGAATGAGTTTTCGTCTGTTGCTCGTGTATAGATATTATTCTTGTAAAGCATGGTTCTTACTGGCCACGATGCATGTGGCTTTCTAAAGGGCCTGCTGCTCAAAGACAATACAGAGAGCGCACACAGAGCATCTTACTTGTTTCACAATGTTCTGTAACCCATTATAGGTGACAAAAACATCCAAGAGTCAGCTGATCTTTGTCTCAGAGTGTTAAAACCTTGCAACCCCACAGTAAACACTGTACCAGCAACAAATGGCTCAAAGTGGATTTAGAAACAGCAGTTACAGTAGCAAGGTTACCTATGGACAGCAATACTAAATGGTTTGCAAGCTATGTGAAGCTGAAAGTCTGTGTTTTCTCTGTGTCTGTGTCATGTCTCCAAGTTTAGTGTGTAAATGTCTGGAATTATCACATTTATCTTATTCTTTTCTCCAGGTGATGCAATACAGAGTCTGTGCTGAATGAACACATTTTATATGTGCAACATGCTGAGCTGTAAGTCAGTGCAAACTGCATGTGTCAGAAAGACAATATATCAAAATCTTTTTACCTTACTGTAACTGTAGCTAATAAATTACAGATTAGAAAACTAATCAGTCTGTTTTCGGCTGTTTACCACTGAGACTGGCCACGGATCACTGAAGTAAAGGCAAGAAGACGTTCTGAAACCTGAAAGCACACAATGCATACAAAGTGTTGTGTTTTGACTTGGGCTGTCAGCGTTGATCGTGTTAAAATGACGTTAACGCGACATATCTCCGTTAACGAGTTAACCCTTTGTGTGGGGCTCGACAGCGCTAACGCGTTAATCGAGCTACCCACGCTAACGGTAAAATGACGTTAATGCAGTTTTGGCGATTAACGCTGACAGCCCTAGTTTTGATATTTTTAAAATGTGCAGCACTGAATGGTAAAATAAATGGCTTATATATTGAAATCAAAAGATTAATGATCTTCTGATTTATTTGCAACATGAGTTTTGCTTTTGTTCTTTTCTTTTCTTTTTATAAATCTTTTTTGCCCGCTTTCCTGATCGAGTTGGCGTCGCTACTTTATGTGTGAAAAGGTCAAAGGACACTGCGACACTCACAGAGCCCAAAGCAGAAAGTCTTGGTTAACAAACCCAGACTTGGATTCTAGGTTTTATCAAACCAGATCATGGAAAAGAAAAGAAAAGTCTATTTTTAAATTATTCTGTGCACCTGTGGTTACTCCAGTTTCAGTGTTTATGTAAAGTTTCGACATTCTTTGTTAAAAAAAAGAATCAGAAGTCTCACTCAAATAGAAATGATCTGCTAGTCTCTGTTGGGTCTCATTTTAGGCCTAAATTCGTTTTTGTCAAATTGCTGGTTGTTTTTTTTTTCCCTTTATCTGAGAAATATTGTAAAAAATCAAGCCTTTATTGTCAGTCAAACATCTCGAACTTTTAGTACACACTTTAATTTTCTTCTGTCTTGATTGTTGCAATTCACTTTATACGTGCATCTCTCAGCAATCACCAATCCAACCCTGTAGAACGGTGATTGCATTACTGCGTGTGATGTTTCTCCGGTCTGAGTTGCATGCTAATGTCTATAAGATGTCATTTCGATAGTTTTAAAGAGCATCCTGAACATTTTTTCCAATATGAGATTCTTACAGATAATAACTGATTTGTGGATGGATGCTGGGGGGGATTTAAGAGCCAGTTGCCTCTTCCTGTAATGCTGATGTATCGAGAAGTTGACAACACGAGAAGTGTAAAGTAAGCTGAGTCCGTTAAAGTGCAAAAGATGGTTGCAAAAAAACAAGCAATTGGCTTAAACATTGGCTTTTATTTGTGAGCAACATCATATAGGAAGCAATGCATTGATGACGGTCTCACCAGCTCAGGGCCGTACAATGAGATTAACACTGGTTCTCATTTACTTATATGCGCATGGAAACCTTTTCCTGTACAACAAAAACAAGTGCATTTGCAAAATTACCATTGGATTTATGAAATGTCCGCGCCAGCTGATATTGTTTGTATCACTGTGCGTATGTTAGTAAATTATTCTGAACCAGCCGGCTTGTGCAATACACCATCTGAATGCTGTCACACCCCCAAGTTTCTATATAAGGAAACACATTTATCTCCAGGTGAAGCAGGGAAAGTGGTGACAATGCTGCAAGAGAGAAGCCTGCGCCGCTAAGGCAGGAGAGCAGGAGAAAGCCCCGCTTAAGAAACTGAAACAATGATGTAGAAAGAAAAGGCACCATTAAAAATAAATAAATACAAATAACAACTGAAATAACCGAGGTTCAGAATAAATTTTTCTCGAGGCACTCATCGTTACAAAAATATTTGTGCATAAAAATTGAGATGGAAAAAATAAACGTGTGGAGTTTGCATGTTCTCAGTGTGTCTCTGGGTCCACAGACGCGCTTGGAAGCTTAATTAAAGTCTATAAATTGGCCACAGGTGTGATCTGTACAGAATAAAGGGCTTAATAAATGTTTGGTTATAATGTGACTTGTAGTCTAAAGCAGACACTAAGAAAAGCACTACTTAAATACATTACAGTTCACAATGTTTGCCCCAAAGCCAGAGACTATATGATAATTCTTTTTTGACCAAATATGAAGAATCTTCATTCTGACTTTACAGATAATATATAACAATCTGTTTCAATTGGATGTGGATGCAGTTTGTAATCTAAAATATTTTTGGTACACTACCTAATTGAGTCATATCTCATATATAATTGATTTAAAACTGAATCAAAAGCCTAAAAAGACGGCACTAGCTTGGGTAAGGTGAGCCTTAATACGGTCTTGAATCACCTTGTCTGGACATACTGCATCAATCTCAGGCCTACTGTACTTCAGCTCATCCTTGATAACATTTAATTACCTAAGGCTCTGTGTCCTTACTTTGGTTGGTGTCAAAGGCAATTATAGATGGATCGATTTTATTGTGTTTTCATCACTTTAGAATTTGAATTTGACTCAGTTGTTAACCTCTTTCAAGTCTCGGTCATTACTGGTGATGACGCTAACGCTCTGCTGTCAGAACATTTTTTTTAAAACATATTTTCCCAAGTCTTTGCACTAATAAGAAAAAAAACACTCTTAATTGACAGCAAAGACTATATTAATACTTTCACTGCTCTACAAAACACGCTGTTAAGGTTCCATGACATAGAGTGGCAAACGACCTCCTCCAATAACAGCCAGAAGCTGAAGGACGGCACTAGCTCCAGAAGTTATGCTCATCCTGGCAGACTCTATGCATCACTGTTTAAGCCAACATTCAGTGCCGGTGCAGCAACAGTGTACTGATTTTGTAACAAGCTGGAAAGTAAGACTGTGGTGGTAGTGGGGCTTCGCTTTTTGAAACCATGCTCTTGCAGTTTAAGTGCTACAGCCTCTGTGACTCCAACAATCTCTGTTACTGAATGGTAATAGTGATTGATGCTCTGAGTTCATAAAACCTCTCAGTAAGGCTGCATTCAATTACTGTACCCCACAATCGATACCAAACGTGTAAGCCAAAACCTTGTGGCACTTTTTGGCCTCAGTTTTACACGTAAGGCCAGGCTGACCCAGGCTGACCCAGACTGACCCAGACTGTCTCATTAGTAGAGCTGCAGGTAATAATGTGCATTTAATTATTCCAAAAAGCCAACTTTAAAACTCTTATCCTTTTTTCACTATTTTGATTAATTTTTTAAATTACAAAATAGCAATCGAAAGGTACACAAGGTCACTGAGGATACTCACAAATTTGAGTATCAATAAACAACAAAGTGATAAAAATCTGACCTCATGCAAGCTACTTTGCAGATTTTTTATGCTCAACAGAAACAGAAAATGTCAGCAGGTCACATGA
Source organism: Hemichromis elongatus (assembly GCA_015108515.1). Taxonomy (NCBI): domain Eukaryota; kingdom Metazoa; phylum Chordata; class Actinopteri; order Cichliformes; family Cichlidae; genus Hemichromis; species Hemichromis elongatus. The sequence goes on from VUQR01016457.1 coordinate 41,756, forward strand.
TAAGATGAGGCAAGAGGTCACAGTGCTTTCACTGGAACCCACTGACAGTAATGATCCATGCCTTTTTACACATCTTGGCTCATGTGATGACGCACATGGACTCGCTACCATTTGGTTTTAGATCTGAAGAAGCCTCTTGGATGAGAGGTGAAACATCTTAAAGGATTTTCAAGTCCAGACGCCTTCTTTCCTCAGATTTTGCATGCTGCAGGAGAAACATTCAAGCAATTAGAGACACGAGCGATTGCGAACGATGCCCCGGACAAACAAGCAACATATGGCCTATGGGCCAGAACTGCAGACAATCCCAATCAGGCCCCCTGGCATTGTAAAATGAAAGCTAAAATAATAAAAGCAGACAAAATCAATAAAAGCAGTATCTTCAGCAGCAAGCTTGCAAAAGAAGATACCCTCACATTTTCTCAAATAGATGAAGTAATCATACAAAATATGCCAGCTGTCTCTCCACAGAGATTCTCAGACTCAGCAGTGTCTTAGCAGTGACTCAATTTTCAAAATAAGGGTAGACAATTATCTAATAGTTAACTGATCCATGCCCTTTGGGTCTCATTTGCTGGTTTAAAGACTTAGGCTACGTCCACACTAGTCCGGATCTTTTTAAAAACGGAGCTTTCCTGGAAAAACGATCCGCGTCCACACTATCGTTTTGAGTCGTTTTTCACACCTTTGCACCGTTTTTCACACCTTTGCGCGTCCAGTACCGCGCATGCGTGAAATGTTAGACGAGCCGACCTGCCTGTTGTTTGTTTACTTTCCGGCTCTTTAAAACGAGCGGCGAAATGGCGAGACAAAGCACCGAATGTGTCAAATGGAATGATAATGAGGTGGAGCTGTTGAGCTCCGAGTCACAAATGAGTTCATATTAATCTTCAACACGGCCACTAAAAACCTATTGATTGAAACTGAGCAAACAAAACAACAAAACAA
>VUQR01016458.1:0-18943 GCA_015108515.1 Hemichromis elongatus
ACATATACATATATACGTATATATATATATATATATGTATGTATATGTATGTATATGTATATGTATATATATATATATATATATATATATATATATATATATATATGTGTGTGTGTGTATATATATATACATAACATGGTGCACACAGACTACCAAAGTAAAACAGGAAGTAATGGTAGTAATAAATTTTATTTATAAAGCGAATTTCCAAGACACCCAAGGACACTGAACAGAATAAAACACATAATAGAACAATGACAAAATAAAAATGGCAAAACATGCACAGAGGAGCAGACAGACACACACAGAGAGACATGTTTGGGAAAACATGGATAACATGACAGGCAGGGGAACACAAAAGGAAACATGCGGGAAGCGAGACTCGAAAACTCACAACAAAGATAGTCACAGCTACACAGGGAGCAAAGACACAAGGGGGAAATAATCAAAATCTGAAGAGGAACAACCCCAGCGCTGCACCAGCGGTGTCCTAGTGCAGTCATCGAGAGCTACCGTCCGGCAGCTTTTACATGCATGCTTGTTCCGACACACCTGAATCTAATGAATGACTTGTTACCGGGCCTTTGCCAGACTTGATGGCATGCTGAACAGGAAATCATTTGGCAATCATTTGATTCAGCTGTGTTGGAGCAGGGATGCGTCTAAAAGCTGCAGGACTGCCCTCGAGGACTGGAGTTGGACACCCCTGCACTACAGAATCAACTTAAGACGAACAAACGGAACTTAAACATGAAAGATAATACAAAATGACATAAAAAAACAAAAAAAAACAAGAAAACTCAAAACGCTGACAGTGACACTGTTATGGTTTGGGCTTTTCAGTCAGTGGTGTTATAACTGATGGAATAATGAACGTAGACTAAAAATGCTTTCACCATTCTATAAATTATTGTAACTGTTTCTGTTGATTTTCTAAACCAAATATAGAAAAAATAAAGAAGGGCCTGAGCCTTTTCATACTGTGTGTCTTCATGTGATAGATTTAGGATGTATGAATGTTAATCCTAGCCCATCCCACCACATGTCCAAAATGATGTTTGTCTATTTTCTATGTCAGTGACAAAGCCCTGCTTCTTCTCAGCACCAGGGCTCTGAGTGCAGTGAAATCTGAACTTTAGCTTTTGTGAAGGCAAAGATTTCTATATGGAGAGTCTGCTTTATTTACTTACATCTTCTGTTTGAGTCGCTCAGAATGCTCCAGTGGACCGCTTATTATTATTATTTGCCACCATATATCAGCTCACTGCACTCAGTAGTGCAGCAAATATTTTCCACTCAAACCCACAGAGGGTAAGCTCATCCCTGACTATGATCAATTTTCCATTTCCACAGAGGGACCCAGCTATTGTTTGTGGCTTCTCTCTGAAGCCAAGAGGAAAACATGAAAGAGGTGAGAGGCTAGAGGTGTGCCAGCAGCACAAAGAGATGCATCAAAAACTACACTGCATTCTCACAACAAGCTCATACTGTACCATGTGGTTTACATGGCACACAAGCTGCGTTGCCTCATTCATGGTTAAAACCAACAACTAATAAAATCCCATTGTGACCATTATGAACCCACCACCACCGTCCTTGGTGGAGGACATTGAAACTGACTTACGGGGCAGGGGGGGGTTGGCAGACAGTACCAGGAATAAGATGCTTTAAGGTCACGTGATAATGCATTACAGATGTTAACAGATGTTTGATATCTCTGCCTCTGCTGATTTGACTTTTGCACACATTACATATCAGTTTGGTTTCATCTGCAGCACTGAATGTAAAACGCTTCCACACAGAACTGGATCCAGTTTGTTTGGCTGGTGGAGGACCAAGAGGAGGCTCAGCAGCAGCAACACTGTTTTCTATTGGTCGACCAAATCCGTGTGGGGAGTTTCAGCTGAGTTAATGAGTGACTGGACAACAGGGAGCTCTGCTAAGGTTAACTAGCCTATAGTTTATATCTTGCTGTCTGCAAAAGACAGAGTAACTTAAACGTACCATATAACTCGCACAAGTGCAAAGAATTCGACACAGCTACACAAGCATTGTTTTAACCATTTAAACCGAACGTTAAAATTACTCTGTCAGCAGCCTGTTGTCTAAATGAGCGAGCTAACAGAGCTACGTAAACAGAGCGACCATGAGAGCACCGACTGCAGACGTCAATGATGCAGCGTCATTGATTAATCTTCACCAAAGTTATAAACTGCCTCCAGAACCCAGTTAAGGTACAAAACAATCTATTGAACAGAAACAGAGATGCAGTTCAGTCTGTTATGGCTCAGCCGTCTGCTGCTGTGTGCAGCAGCCGGTGTCAGTCACTCATCTGGTCACGCACTGCGGTCTCATAAGGAAACTCAGCTTTTTCATATCAAGTTTTTCTTGTTCGTTCAAAATAAGTATTCGTACAAAACATGTTATTTGTGCCTTTCCGAATATCGTACTCAGGTTCGACCATTTACTGAAATTTCATAGTCTTAGACCAAAAGATAAATCATTAATAGCCCCATATTATATAGTGAGTGTATTGTTGTTTAATATTTTATGATATCATCCACTATAAATATCTGATATGTTTCAATATGTTATATATTCAATTCTGAACTGAAGAAGCTTCTTGGATGAGAGTAAAATGTCTTAAAACAACCTAAAGAAGTCCAGATGCCTTTCTTCTTTCCAAGCTCCTTAGAGAGATCACAACCCCATCGCAAGGAACGCATCAATAAACTCACTAAAAACAACTGCACAGTAATGCACATAAAATAATTCAAAACAACTAAGAATCTGCCATCTTGTTGAGAAATTAAATTGAACAACACAGAAGGTTAGCCAGGACTGTAAGCCAGCACAAAGTGAACACAAGCCTGGACCGTCTACACTGCTGCCTCACGCAGTCACTGCACAGAACGAAGATTCAGCTATTTCAAAACTGCATCTTCTGCCATTCAGTCTAAACAACTAACAACACATTGTTGAGGCTTCATCAAAGCCTTTACGATTCAGCTCTGGCCATGTAAATGCTGGCAGCATCTTATGGCGACATGTTCACTTATAGTGAGAAAGTGTGGCGAGAGGGAGCAGGTGGCTTGTGGGACTCTATTAAGAGCATTAGGCTTTCAAGGAAAGTCTCCCTCAGGCACATGCATTTTGCAACATGATCATTTGAGGAAATTAGCGGGAGAAAAGCCTAATTCATTTTACTGGAAAGTGGAAAAGTGAAAACGCCCTAATAAGATCTAGCTAAAAGGCTTCTAGTTTGCTCTTCTCCATCTGAACGGGCAGCCTCACAAAATGCAGAAACTCAAACGTGATGGACGACCGTTTTGTCTCTGGCTGGTCAGCAGATTTAATTGCAGGAAGGCGAGCCATTTCCTGAGATGAAATGTGTAGTCTCCGGTGAAGTGGTGATTCAGTGACATCTGTGTGCCTTAAAATGATTAATAGCATACAGTACGATTTTCTTGCAGTGGGCAAAACGTGAAGTGAGGGCAAGTCGCTGTTGGTTTCTGCAGGACAGCTGCTGCCATTAAGTCAAGGTGAAGAGGACGACAGTAGGCTGGGAAAATCAATTTGGCCTCTTATATAATCTGTTTTTACTGTTACGTAATGTAGCCTTAGCAATTATCGGACAAGCTTTGAACAGTTGTCTTCCTGTGAGAGGTTGTAGGTGGTATTGGGACAGTTTAAGCTTGGAGGGTAAGTTTTAGTGTAGCTAAAGACAAGATACTGGATACAAGTGCACACTTTGATCATATCGTTACAGCATTCAAAGCAATAAACTCTATAGGAAGTCGAGAAGTAATCTTGCACATTATCCAGTGTGAGTGTGGATCATGCAAAGGCCCCATCAACAATCCAACTGTGGACCTTCTGATTATGTTATTTAGTTTTGTCATTATCAGTTATTAATAGTAACTTGTAGGGAGTCATTTGAGCTCCACAGGAAGTGAAAATTACAACATAAATTTCCTGCTACATGCTTAACAGTTCAATTAGTGTGCTAATGGGAAATGGACTGATTCTTAGACAGCGCTTTTCTACAACATACCACATTCACACAAGCAAGTGCTTTGCTTTCTAACCACCATCCACACACTGACGGATGCATCGCAGAGCAGCTTGGGGTTAATGTCTTGGCCAAGACTAGGAGGAGCCAGGGATCGAACGGCCAACCTTGCGACCCCGTGACCTGCTCTGCCTGCCTAGCCACAGCCTCCCAGTGCTGATCAAATGTGACCGTTTTCCTTTTTTTCACCCTTTCACAAGAATTGGTCTTTTTTACCGTATAATAGTTTAGGATAAGCAGAAGCGAATGGATGGATGGATGGATAGTTTTACAATAAGAAATGAGTAAATTGGGCAGCTTTATCGCGGGTATCCAGATTTTAATACGCTGGCTTCAGTTTTCTTTGTTTTCACTTCATCAAGTTTAATTTACGCTTTGTTATCACAGGAGAAGAATAAATATTCAAAATAGTCCTATAGAAGAAGCTTGAACCTGTTTCTTAAATCATTGCAGTTGGGACCACATAGTTTAATTTTTTTTGAAGAAACTTTTTTAATGACCTCTTGCTGTTCTGCCCATATTGGAGTCAAAGCCTCACCCTCTGTATAAAGAGCTCTTTATAACCTGCTGTCATCAGTGTGCACAAGTGCTGCTGTGGACAACCATACTCATCTGTGTCTACGGTCAACCCTCTACATCGTGCAGTGACCTTCGTTTCATTGCCATAGTCTTGTGGAAATGTCTTTAGTTGATGTTTTGATTATCAGATAGCCCCACGCACTGTAGTTTTTTTCCATCATCATAAGGTAAAGTATGCTCTGCAAGAGGCCCTGGATGGGTCAATACGCACTGAGTTGTCCAACTGTCCTGACACAAGTCATTGTTGATTTCACTGTTGTAGGGGAAAGACTCTAGGGCTGCAGATAAGACTGTTGCCATGGTCCTGAAGGAGATACCAAGTAAGGCGTCATCAGAAGGGAAGCCCCTCCTCACAGTGACTACCAAGGTGGGCAGATCCATTTCAGAAACACCCCACCCCCAATCCCCAGCCCTCACCCCCTGGCTTTAAGTGGAAAGTCGTCCTCTGTTGGTTATACTGAAAGATTATCAAAGCTTATTCCTGACCTATACTGTCTACTAACTCATAACTTGAGGCCTATGACTGTTGTATCTAACAAAGAAGCAACTTGTTTCATTTCCAGCTGCTCTATGGGGTATAAAACCCATCAATGCATCACTATATTTGTGCAAACAGAGCATAATGATGTTGCGATCTAGAAGTAATCTCAAATTCACTGCAATTATTCATGCGACTCTTTATCTTTTCCAATTAGCCTCTGCAAGACTCATCGTGCTCGTATACTTCTATATTTAACACTGTATGGGGGGGGGGGTCCCATTCATAATCAGGTCAGTAAAACTTCCTCGTGAACTTTTTACACCTCATAAGCAGCTAATCTTCAAACAGTGTGTGAATGCATTTCCAAAACATGCTACGTCACACAGCATGGCATTGAGCTGTTGGTGGTGTTCTTTAAACCAAAGACTGCAGCAAATTCCTGCAGCCATTGCTGAGCTTTTCACTTCTCTGTTGCTTTTTGAGTGCTAAAGCAGGATGGCGTCCATGCACCAAACGCCAGTATGAGTTTTGTTGCTCTGTGCTTGATTGCTTCTGTACCGTGCGTCTGTGGGTGCTGCTGTGTGTAGGTGTGTGTGTGTGTGTGTGTGTGTCTTTGTCTATGTTTTAATAACCTGTGGCATGCTTTACTCCTCTTTTATTTTCTAATACAGTGTCTGGTTTCATAAGCTCTCATACAACCGATATAATGTTCCCACTTAAGTGTGTTGGGGATGTAATTATAGCCCCAAATTTGCTGAGTAACAGTACACGATTAAAACATTTAGGACATATGATCTTACCTTAAACAAAAGTGTAAAGGGTCAAGAAGGAGCCGGTGATTGTTAGCTTCGCATTAACACACATTTAGTATCTGCCTATGTTTCCTCTATCTGACATTTCTGCTCATTTAAGATGCTGCAGTGAGGCTGAAATATAATTAAAGGAAATATAAGATCAATAACTCCTTTATATCCCCACTTTGGATGTTAGCAGCTTATATTTCTCCTGCTACTTTACATTGAGTTTTATTGTTGTTTCAAACAGGCAACGCTCCATCAGTTATGCTCAGTGAGTCTGATCGACCACCAGTGAATGAGGTGATAACTGCCTAATAAATGTGAAGTAGGCGGAGCAGGCCGCCTACTGGCAATATGTACAGGGCTGATAACAACTGATTATTGGGCTTAACACATTCAAAATGGGGGTTTTACCATTTTACAGCCTACAAATGTCAATAGTCCACCCAGCATTGAGTGGAATGAACATGAAAACAGATGTAGTCACCATTTAAGGTCCAACAAAAACAGCGTGAACGTTGGCAGAGCTGTGTCTATGTTTCCATGAAGCCCCCAGCCTGAGCTTTCAAAACGACTGAATAAATCAAAAATCACATAAAACAAATTTACTCATATTGTAATCGTCTCCTATATAATTATAAAAGTGACCAAAGCTACAACAACTAATTACATGTAAAAAGAGGCAAACTTAGAGGCCCATCATACATACTAGGCATGACAAACATAATGTGTATAAACTGAGATTCCTGTATTCTCTTTTTTTTAAAGGTAGACAAATGTGAAGAAATATAACAGTTGAATCATATTTAGCCACCACAGACGTGTCTAAGACAAGAGCAAACCATCAAACATTAAAAAAACAAAACAAATCAATAACTAACATAAATGTAGTAACAACCACTTTTCTGGGATTGCTTTCTGCATGTACTTCATCAAAAGCCCTCCAGGGTTCACGCACGCTATTTTAAAGATACGTTGTTAAATATTTTATGTGCAAAAATTAATGTCTACAAAAAAGTCAATGTTTCTGCCAACTAAGCATAATTTTATTTTAACATCTAGATTTTCAGTCAAAATCACTTTCCAGAAAAATAAACTCAGAATTTAAATGACAGCATCGACGCGAATGCTGGACGTTGTTTCCACTTGGCTGGACTCAACTCATGATTGAAGTGCTCACCAGTGGCTGAGGCAGCAGTTTGAGAAGTGTCCTAGCTGGATGTTACTTAGCAACTGACAGAGGCTAAGTCACAGTCAGTGGTCCCTTTAGCCGCACGTCACGTCAGGTTTATTTAGAAAGCCCAAGATGGTGCATGATGTTTAAATGGGCCTCACAGAGACGGGCTTCAATCAGTGAGACTCTTTAAGATGAGACATGAAAAAGAATGAGAAAACAAGATGTCCTATTCACCTGTGCAACTCTAACTTTGGAGCTCTGGTGTCCTTATTTCTTAATCTATATAAAACTCAACTACACTTATGATCTTCAGAATTGTGTGTGCAACGCATTTGCTTTAGGGTTATTTTCTGTAATTATCTGTTTTTGTTTTATTTTTGATATTTTGTTCATTTTTAAGGACCTTTAGTCAATAAGTGAGATTTAATGTGTGGTAAAATGTGAACAAAGCACCTGTAAAAATGAATACGTGCCTTTAAATGTTACATTGTACTTTTGTCACACTGTGTCTCCTGAAAACCAATCAGAGAGGCAACATGTTATACTTGGTAGAATATTTCAAACCTTAATTTATCAACAAAGTGAAATTTGAATAAGTGTCCTCGTCCAAAACGGGCAGGGTTCACCTTGATTTCAGGGTATCCTACCATGACCTTCAATGCCAGGAGAAACTGGAAAAAGACAAAAATCCAGGATCCTGTTGCTGTGAGGAAGCAGTGCTAACCACTGATCCAGTCATTATAACAGCTGTTTAGAAACAATCATCAGCATAAATAAAATGGAGCTTGGATGAAACGCAAATATTTCAAACAAAGCACAGAGAGCTGGGCTGTTGCCTTGATCCTTCATGTCTAAAGGGAGTCTGGTAGCAAGCTTTTAGTATGAAATAATGCCAACTTTATTCTTCACTAAAATATAAAAGAGAAGAAAGTTCAGTCCAAGAAATGATTCTTTTTTTAATATTTCATTTTTGACTTTGTTGCCTCAAGTCAAATCGTACAAACCCATCATGATGAGTCATAACCCTCCCCCCAACTAACTGAACGGCAGCAAGCAAGCCTTCATCACCACCCACAAGGAACTGCTCTGAAACAAAAGTAACGAGTAAACAACCTGATGCATCACAGAGAAGCTTGATAATGATTTATAAGAATCAATTTTGCATTTAAAAAAGACTGCAGAGCTGGCTCTTACATAATGCCTGACCACAGCACACTACCATGTGAACTCTATAAAGCATACAACCTTGACTGTGATCATTTTCCTAGACAACCATCCATCACATAGCCGCCAGATTTTAGCTAACAGCTGACATTAGTTCTCCGCTTTGAGATTTTTATGCACCTTCCCCTTAATGCAGTGTTTTCCATCCTCTGCACCTCCTCCTATCCTCACCTCAGCCTCCCCTCCTTCAAGCCTCTGACAAGTTTAACTAGTACACAATTCCCTCGACAGCAACATCTGAGAGTCAAGCCCAAGCGGCACAATTAGCTGAAGTTTTCCATTACATAATATTCTAGATTACTGCTTAAAGCACATGTAAACAAAATGCCAAAGTGCTTTGCACAGGAGAGGAGCAAAAAGGTTTAACAAGCAGGGACCAAAGGAGTAAAAAAGGCAGCGAGGGAAAACAGTAACCTCCTCATAGAAAGAGTAATGGGCAAACAGCTCAGAAAGCTCCTCTCCTGCGTTAGAAGTGAACCTATAATTAGTGTTTGCATGCTACCTGCTCTGTGCCTCACACATCTTCCTGGATAAACATGGTAGATTTTCTGCCCCCATTTTCTGGTTGATTGGAGGAGGAAAATGAAGAAGTCTCATCATTTCAAAACTGTGATTTAGAACAGGCTCCCATGGCAATTACACAAAGTGCTTTGAAGAACTACATCAACTTACAATGATCATTAAGGGTTCAGCGTAGATAGTACAGGGTCCTCCATCAGAAGGCTTCCAGCAGTCATGTACAGAAACAACCCTCGTGTTCATAGCCGTGCCTCAACTTACAGGCGAAAAAGTCACTGTTCAAGCTTCCAATCTGTCAGACTCCACCTTCACACTAACATCTTTAACGATGCACTCAGGCACAGCAGTGTTTTTGTGCTGAATCTTGATGGGTTATAGGTCCCTTTATGCCCATCCTAGTTTAGTGTTACCATGCTACCATATGTTTACCCTGAAGCCAGGATTGGTGTTTAACATTTAACCTTCAAAACATCCCAAATTTATTCAGTAACAGCAGCAAACTTAACAACCTCAGGCCACATGTCACTCAGGAGGGTCTTTCTCCCCGTCACCCTGTCTATAACATCTACCTGTGCTAAACGTTCTGCAGCTCTCCCAAAAGTCAAACAGAAATGAAACTCACTAAATGATACGTCCACCGTGGTCATAGGAACACCAGATGGTGTCTTTAATGAATGTGCCACACTTGGAAACTGTTGAAAAATGGAGTTGAGCCTTAAAATGAAGCCAGTGCAGAAATAGCAAAAACAAATGCAATCGCAAAATCTACAACAAATCAAATGGCCGCTTAAAGCTGGTGTCAAAGCAAGTCGATGCCAGTAGAGTCCCGTGACAGCGTCCCAACGTTTCAGCAGAATTAAACATTTCTACACCCTTTTGCAGAACATTTTTGGTCTCTTTGCCTTAAAACTATATTTTTTTAGGAGTGTGGCCATTCTAAGTGAAAGGGGAGTTATGATGTAATCTTTATATAAAAGATTAACATAGCCATTATCAGCACAACAATCCTTTTTTTCTCCTCATTAATAAACCTTGATAACTGGATTTTTATACAGTAGAGATCTATAATTCAAAGATTAACCATGCACTTTACTGTCCATTTTACATTAAAGGCAACCATAATTTTAAAAATGAGCAGTAAGTTTCTATTAAATAAAACTTGAAAAAAGTGATTAAAACCATTAACTCATTAGGAAAGCATTTACTGAGATCATAAACACTACAAGCAGGGAGGCATTTTGGCTTCAGCCTCTTTCTTTTTTTTTTTTAGGGCCAGAAGCTACATCCATCTATTTAATATAGTCTGCTGGGCCAGCCAGTGCAATTATCTGTCAAATAATACGTTTTTCTGTCTGGTCCATTGTGACGTCAGTCTATCCTCCACTTCTGATAATGAATTATATTTGCATGCACCTAACACTAATTAGCAGCTATTTGTTCCTGTGCCCCATACAGCCTGTGTCTGCACCTTGTTAATCAAGCATGCTAATGTTAACTGTTAGCTTAGCACTCCATCTTATTTTGATTACTCCTGGCTCCAAAAAAACAACCAAAGCCTGAAAACAAACTTCCAAAAACTAATGGGTGACATCGTGGCTGACATCCACTTTTTTATCCAGTCTATAAAATACATGTCACTAAAAAGGCTAAATATTAGGCTAATTGTTATTGATTACTGTGTGTGATAAGAGAGATTTATCATGTTACCTTAAAACTGAAATTTGCATCCTTGACTTAAAGAAAAGGTTTGCTGTACCAAAGATCTAGTTTGTGTGAAATAGTCATGAAGTTTGTCACCATATTGCTTGAAATGTCACATTTTCTGGGGATATGCTAATGGTGTCATTGTCAGCAGTATACGGCTCAGCATGGATCGCAATCTTGTCTGTCAAAACTTAAAATCTCAACATTATTCAATTGAATTGGAGCATTACTTGAGGACTCTGGTGTGCTCTGAATGATTCACATGCTGCTCATTTGACAGAACTGACCTTCAGTCAGTCAATCAAATAATAAATAAATGAACAGAGTGGAAAAATCCAAACTCTTGTAACGTAGAAAAAACAAGTTATAAACGCACATCTCAAAAGAAGTCCACTGCATTTAAACACAGCTGCAATCCAAATGCTGCATTTATGAATGCCATTTACATTAAGACAGCGTTTGCCTCCAGTCTTTGGGTCTCCGCGGAGTTTTTAGAGAGAATATTATGCAACATTTATACAGCTCAACTGGTATTTAACGGCTCAGCTAGCTAGAAGCATCATGTGTTCAATATATTAAAATCAGAAATAAGACTTGAATACAGAATCCTGAAAACACAAGACAGAAGGAAATCTTGCGTTTTATTCTCTGTAACACAGAGTGTGCATTTGATTGCATGCACACATGCATATGTTACTGTGCCAGAGGCAACATAACAGAGCTGATTTAATGCTTCATTTAAACAGCAAAGCTGTCAATGTAGAAATATATAAAGGAAACAAAACATATTAGTGTACCAGCAATTAGTAAATAAACCATCAAATAGTCAATTATCCAAATTGCTGACAATCAGTTCGCTTTTAATCTGAATAATCATTTTATTAAGTAATGTTTGCACAAAAGAACAGTCTGCAACACCAGTTACATATGTAACTGTGATTAAATACTTGCATACAAAAAGAGAAATGAAGATAAAACCTGTCAAAAAACTAATTATGTTTGAAGAAAGGCATTTTTCCTTTACATAACAAAACAACTGATTTGATCCGTTTCAGTCTGGCTTTGGAAAAAAAATCAGTTCAGAAACTGCTTTACTGCATTTAGGTCATGAGCAACATTTTAGTAAGCTAATTTTGCTGTTATTATTCTACCTGGTAGGGTTAGCGTTTGACATAGCCAGCTATTCCCTTCCATAGAGTGAAGCTTGGTACACACTGGAGACCATAGAAAGTGAATGATATAGCCACTACTACACGACATACAATGGACGGGAGATAAACTTGTCTCAATCTTCAAGTAAGCAACGAAACTTTAAACTGGGAAAAACTAACAAAACAGACCCGAAGCCACGGAGGGAGAAACACAGACAGGACGGCATCAAGCTTATATACACAGTGGCATAATCAGGAAAGAGGAGACAGCAGGGAAACACAGCTGGGAGAAATAAGGGCTAACGAGACTTGGGAAGCTAAACCAGACACATTCACACAAGACAAAGACGTTCAAAGTAAAACAGGAAACTCAACACACATCCAAAAACACAGACTAAGAAACATGGGCTTTACACAGAGATGTGACTGACCTGAAATATTAATTATCAGGAAACACTGACACATCAGACTCAGGGGCCATGACGGTACGGTGGATGGGTTCTTTCTGCCTTCTTAACATGTGGCATCCCACAGGGCTCAGGCCCTGGACCTGTGTGGTTTAATTTATCTGCTGCTATTCAGCCATGTGATCCATAATTATACAAAAGTCTTACCATCTTACATGGCAGTGATTGCCAAGTTAAAGTCTCATTTAGTCTCCTGCCACACTGCCATTATGAACTGTTAATTCTTACTACTGAACCCTGATAAAAACTTAAGTCCCCGTTATTGGTCCTGATCATATTTCTAATAACGTTACTTCATCTTCTTCCCCAAATAATAACTGACTTAAAGCAATCCGCTAAGAACTTGGACATTTTTCTCAAAGTCAAAGTCTAATCCATTTTTGCTTTAAACAGAATCCCTACAGACTGCAGTTTAAGATGAAATCACTCCATGGTGTGTATGGCTCCACTTTATCTCAGAGCTAACACCTGATACCGCCCTCAGACTCTTCAGAGCACACGGTCGAATAAAGGTTCCACAGCCCGCTCTCTAAAACAAAGCGCTGCTGTGCTCCCAAAACTGTTTGGCAAAGTTTCACTACTGGGAGAAAAAAACACCTCTATAAAATGGCTTTTTTATAATGTTTTACAATTTTTTTATATTTCTTCTTATATTCTTTGTTGCCTATTTGTATAGTTATACACACACACCCATACATATATATACACATATACACACACACGTGTGTTAATTTTTCATGTTGATCATATTGTTTTTATGGTCATTATAAGACTATATAATGAGATGGCAGCAACATAAACAGCAAACATGGATTTAGAGCAGCAGCTGTTTGCATAGGAAGAACTTCTTTCCTCTCACAGAAATATTCACACCTATGTTTTTCTTTTCTTTTTAACTCAGGTGGTATTTTGTTGATTGAGTACAAGTGATTTAATTAAAAGCAACAAAAATTCAGTTAAGATGAGTCACTTCCTCCATTAAAGGCCAGCAGCTGAGCGGTTATCATCCGGGTTTCATAATTTCCAGGAGCTGAGATCAAATGAAGCATGCACTTCTTTCACACCGCTAACAGCTGTAACTGATTCAGTAGTGGCTTAGCCTTCACTCAGACTCAAGTGCACCTTTCCAGAGCAAGCACCGTCTGCAAATCACTTAATATGACCTTTAAAAACAAGTCCACCATTATGGATTTTCATTTTAAGATTTGTTGCTTCAGACCAAATTGGACAATAATGCAGTGGCTGGCAACAAAAGGTGAAATAAAGTTTCTGGACATTGTGAGGCTTCCCCTGGACAAAATCTCTATTCAGACAGGAGAGCAGCACAAACACTCACATGCCCTAATTATCTGTGCTGGGTCGCTGTTCCTGCAACTCGGCACATCTCTTACTAATGGCCCGTCTCTGGATATTATTCATGTACTCTTTAAAGCATCTCCTCTGCAGAGATTCTTGCTTTTGCACAGCAAGTATAAAAACAAATGCCGTCATTTCACTTCTCGCTTTGCTGATCATCACTGATGAATAAGTGAAAAAAAACATTTAAGTTAAAAAAAAACTTAACTTGACACCCACAAATAGGAATTCATATAATATCAATATAATGTAATAGAGGAATAACATAATATTTTTCCAGTCATTTCTAATTAGTTTTTATTTTTTGTCCAGTCTTTAACTTTTGCTTTTACTTCAGTGTAGTTTGTTTGTTTCCTGAGTGCGTTTGTTCATTTCAGTTTAGTTTTTTTGAAAATGTTTAGTTTTACTTTCGTTTCTATTAGTTTCAGTCTTATTTTTAGTCCTCATTATTCCTTACTGTAGGGAGGATGTTAGAGACAGGATTTAGGGGGAAACCCAGACCTTTTTAAAAGCACTTGACTCACAGTCGCGCACACGTCTAAAGTTTCAATAAATAAGTCTACCAAAGCCTCACCTGGAAAGTTTGGATTAAAAAACATTGACAAACAAACACTAAAACTAAGACTATGGTTTCCAAGTTCAGATATTTTTCTGTGGTTCCGTTTTTATTTTTGTTAACTGAAATGTTTTTTCACAGCTTTGACATTTAGCGTCCAGCTGGCTGGAGCAGATCCTACAGGTGCATGTCGCCCAAACTAAAGAGACATCTATGTATACACCACTGTTCTTGTCTTACTGGCTTCTGAAAGCACCTGAAAGCACAAGCTGCATTTTCCTGTTGACACACATTGAAACAGATCTTTCTAATATGCGTTTTGAGAGCATTAGCTGTCACACAGCCATGTTAGGATGACCAGGTAATATTCATGTCTCTGAGCACAAGGTTAGATATTTGTTATTTGTAGTTTCTCCAAAAGAGGTCGAGCAGCACCCAACGTGCATTCCAAATTTATTCAGGAAGTCTGCGTAATTGCAAAGTAATATAACGCTATCAAAACTCCATCCAACACTTACAGCCAACATATGGCAGATTGTGTTCACTGCAATTAAAACTCTGCCTGTGGCCATGGCCTGGAGAGCAACAATAGGAAATGTCACATTTCCTTGTTGCCAGCATTATGGACACGCTACACGATGACATCACCGGTGGTGGCTGCTTTTCCTCTCCAAATTATGAAGAAATGGCTGGCAAATTGAGAGCAGCTGCACCTGAAGTGTTTTGAGGCTTCGCAGCACCAATAATGAACTGGATGTGACCTATTCAGCAGCTGCACTGGCAACCCTACAAATTGGTGCATCAAAGGCAAAGTGATTAGCATTTCATGGTTTGGAAGGTGAGACGAGCAGGAATGGACCCGTGCACCCAGCAGCTCCGAGTCCAGTTCATCTGGATCTAAGTGGTGATTAGCACTCATTCAGTGACATTACACACACTGCAATAACCTGCTCTTGTTGTTATGTGTTTTTAACCATAGCGATGTGATTGTGTGATTAAGGGAACCATGAAATACCAGCTGTGTTCAGCCATGCCACGTGCAAACATCACGGGCAAATATCAGTTTGCATAGAGCAGCTCACAGTGGGATTAGTGGAGAGTCTGTGCCGTCATACGCTGTCTTTAATAATGTGTCGCCAAGCACCACAAGCATGTTCCCCCCCTAAAGACAGAGTCGTAGAGGTGTACATGCTCTTTCATGACATAGAGATTAAAAAGTGTAGCTGTGCTGCCATGTGGCCTGAACGTCCCCTCATGATAACAAGGCTTTGGGACGGAGGCTTTCACGGAGGCTTTGAGGGGAGTAAGAGGCACGGTGGGAGAGAGCCTGAACTGTCTCATCTGTTTGTCCTTGCAGCTGGTGAGTGAGCAACAAGAGAGCCGCCCGCTACTAAGCCCTTCTATCGACGATTTCCTCTGCGAGACCAAGTGCGATGGGGTTTCCCGCCCAGTTACTTCCAACACAGCCGGTATAGCACTTTTATTTACACATTTAAGTTGATGATAATGTACTTATATCAATATTTAATTTGTAAAAGATTTGTATTTAAATATACTCTCAACAACTATCCAAGAAAACCTTTTTGAGCCCTGCTGGGCCTAGAACAGGATGGACGCCACGTCCTCTTGTTATCCAACACCAAAGTCCTGGACAGGAGTCCTTCTTTTATATGATGTGTCTTTACTTGGAGTCAAATTATTAGGCCATCACTTACTATATGATATTTTGAAAAACTAAAATGAAGAACAGATTCTTCAGTGGCCACAGGTCACACTCAGTAATGCCCGGTGCTTGCACAAACCTTAGCTGTTGAAGGATGTACTGTATATATTTATATTTAAAAAGGTTTAAGCACCCCTGTTCACACTGGATTGAACCAGTACAATAGCACATCTAATAAAGGCTCATCTTTTGTTTTTCAGCTCTATGTCCAGTAAACTTGCAGAAGATTTCACTCCATCCCCACTAAATATTCCAGTAATCGTTTTTTTCACTTCATACAATCCCGTTTCCTGTTTCCCAATCAAAGGGATTTTCGGTCATGCATTACAGTGCACTGGGTTGTTTATCTACATTAAACATTAAAACTGACTGTATTTAAAGATTTTAGTACACATGCATTATAATTAGTGCTTAAAATGATTGTTTCTGGAAAAAAAGAGCTAAAATAATCTGGGTCAGACTCACTGTTCAGAAACTAAATCATCTGACATTAACAGATGCTTCCATTTCCACATGGAAGCTTTTAAACAACAGTTTGCAGATCCAGATCAGACAGCTGACATATGTCATCCCCAAACTAGTCAGCTGAGAGCAGTACAGAGGACAGTCATCGCTAGCAACAATGACCAGGATGGAAACGTCCTGCCTACAAGTACCTTTGTGAACATATGTTGCAAAACTGAGGGATTTTATTCTCATTATGAGTTGGAAATAAGAAGTCAATAATAATAATAATAATAACAATGCACAGAGAAAACTCTGTGTTTAGGCACTCGTACACTCAGTATACAAATGTTAAGAGCTCCACATCATCACTTGGGTCACATCCTGCTGCTGCATATTTACATAATATGAACCAGGTGAAGCAAATTTTTGGTTTGATTGTTTGTGAACTTGTTTTCATGCTGGATGGAAGTTTCCGGAACCGCACGACACTTAACAAAATAGAACAAGTGAAGATAATTACAAGCTCAAGTATGCTAATCCACATGAGTCCTCCATGATGATCATTCTCTGTTTTCCTTCCATGTGCTATTGAGGTTGACAACAGTGGGGGTTTTGCTAAAAACCTCCACAGTTAATTATGAATCGATGTCATGGGTATCTGGGGTTTAGGATATAGCCGATTATATGTCTATTTAAATTTGTGATTTAAGTGAGGAAAATGAAAACAACAGAATCAGCTGGTCGTCTCTGCTGAAAAGAAACAGTGTGGAGAGTCCTTCTCACTCTGGTTTGGGGATATCCATCAGGACGCATGCAGGACTGACATTAACACACTCACAGAAAATCACTTCACTAACACTCATTTGCTCTCATTTTTTCCTTTTGTCCTCACTTTCCCACTTCCTTGCTAGTTTAAATGGTCAAAGGCTGGAAGGATGTATTAAAAATTTAAATAAAATTTGTTATTTATAAAACTGTTAAATATAAATGCCCTTTTGTAATTGAGTGAAACATCTAAAAGCTTGAAACATATGGCACCCACCACTGCTGGAATTTGATGCAGTTTAATTGTTAATATTGTAGTAAAATCGTTGTGTGACATGTCGTTTGTCCTTCGCATGTAACCAAAACAGCTCAATACCACCACAGTATGGACTCATTGGTCCATGCTTGAATTGATGCGCACTTTAAAATGAAGGCGGCTATGGGGAGTAGCTTCTCCGATCAGTCACAAAACTACAGAGTGTAATTTTGTCTACATGCTTGATTTTAAACTGGAGACACACATGATAGTGTTTTCTGATCAGACTGGATACTCGATGCATCACAGTTGTTGTGGTCCAACAATGAGGCGAAGGACAGGTCGCCCTGTTGTAGTTGTGTCAAGCCCCAGCTGATTCCTTTAGTTCTGTCATTTATGAGCATCACACGTTCCAGCACGCCGTCTTTGTGGACAAACGGTGTGTTATCCCTCCGCTGCAGCAGCGTCTCACCACTGAACTGCAAGAGCTCTGATCTGACAGGCCACAGTTAC
The DNA here is from genome assembly GCA_015108515.1 of Hemichromis elongatus. Lineage (NCBI taxonomy): Eukaryota > Metazoa > Chordata > Actinopteri > Cichliformes > Cichlidae > Hemichromis > Hemichromis elongatus. Next base: position 17,788 of record VUQR01016458.1, read on the forward strand.
AAGATCATCACTGTTGTTAGCTGTAATGTGTCAAAGTTTTGGCTCACTGGTGTAAAACTGAAGAGATCGACACTCTCGATTTCTCAATGGCCATATTTGCTTGTTTACTTTAAAGCCACTACAAACTAACTTCAATGCTTCAATGCTTACCGTGCGCTCTATTTCTTCCTAGTATCATCATTTCAAGTAGACAATTTGTACATCACTGTCTCTTCATAAAGCACTTGTGATTCTTTTGATGCTAAAAAGTCTTCAGGCAACCATTCACACCAGTGTGTCTTCCTTGATTTCTAATTGTATTTGTCATCCAAAGAGCACAAGGCTCAGAAGACAAGCACGCTCTCTAATTACGCAGAGATTTCAGTCAACAAATACTCTCAGTTGCTTGTCATGAAGCAGCAGCATGCCAATTATGCGGTCACGCGCCTGCACTTTTAGGCTCGTATTGCTCCAAAGACATCAGGGGGTCCCCTGATGTCTTTGGAGGTGAGCAAGAAAAGTTTGTGGATTCCTTTAAACATCCAGTGTAAAAATGTGTTAGTGTGGGTTTTAGCAAGTCATGAATTTTTGATCTGACCTCACTTGTTGGCAGGAAAAAACATGTCATGTATTTGGTTCGCAGTGTTTCTCACTAAATTCCTGATGGGAAATAAAGAAAGCCAGTCTACTGCAAAAGGAATAAATGCCACAATAGATAGCATGTGAATGTTTTTAGTCACCCCTCATTTCTTTATGTTTTTGCCTGCATGGAGCCAGGCTTACTTGTTTTCAGTCCACTCCTTCTGACTTGTAAATACTTACTTTCAAGTTTTAAAAAAAATTGCTACACCTATTTACTCACCTACAAAACACAAAGGAGTGAGGGACGGGTTAAGGCTTTCGCACAGTTCTCTATTGGTACACAATGTCTGATAAAATCTGACAACTTTCATCACTGAGGCAGAAAAATTAATTTCCTGGGAAATAACTGTCACCCAGAAGCACCAATAAGTGCATCTGTGATGGTTTTATTTAGCTCGTGAAGGTTAACCTGTTTAGTTGTGAAATATTCCCGGGGGTTTAAGATTGATCCTCATGCAGCAAAAATGATTTTTCTTACAGAAAAAGAAAGAAAACACAAACCAAACTTCAAATATATGTATATATTTTCAATCGG
>VUQR01016463.1:5225-19290 GCA_015108515.1 Hemichromis elongatus
AAAAAATAAAAAATTTTTTAATTTTTTAAATTTTTTTCCTCATTTTTTTTTTTTTTTTTTTTTTTTTTGTGCTTACTGGGAATTTCCATGCATATTTGTTATGAAATGGGCCATATTGGATGTGGAAGACAGAAGCTGTTGGCCACAGGCATACAGCTAATGAGACTCAAAGGGTGGCGTATTTTGGTATTTTTATATTATTTCTATTCATTTCTTTCAGGGTATAAATGTTAAAATGAGTTTGGTTGTGTGACTTTACTTCAAGGCATTTTTCCAACCCTTATGCTTGACTTGACAAATCTGTTGTTTCACACAACCTGTGCCAATTTACAACTGGTTTCTGCAAATGACAGGTTTGCATTCATGTGAATCTGTTTACTCTAATGAATCTCTAATTTACTCTAATTAATACAATGATTTGCAAATCCCATAAACGTGTTGTTTTTTTTATTCACAATAAACAGAAAAATATTGTTTAAAATGAAAAAATGAAACAATTCTAGAAAAATATTAGCGGATTTAGAATTTGTTGGCAGCGGCATATCTCAAAAAAAGTGGGACAAGGCCATGTTTCAAACTGCGTAGTACCCCTCTTCATTTAACAACAATCTGTAAAAATCTTTCCCTCAGTCTATTATAAATCAGCTTTGGCCCGGACAGAGTAGACAGCAGTGTTTTAGGGTCATGTTCACATATGACTTAATCTTTGCGTAGTAGAGCTTTAACCTGCATTTATGGATGGCATGGTGAATGTGTTCACAGACAGTGATTTCTGGAAGTGTTCCTGAGCCTATGCAGTGATTTCCTTGACAGATTTACACAGTGCTCATCTTGGGGCCCAAAGATCACCTGCATCGATACTGACTTTTGGCCTTGTCACTTGCACATAAAGATTTCTCCAGATTCTCAGAATTTTTTGATGATATTATGAACTGTAGATGATAAAATAGTGTTTCCAGACTTTGACGTCTGAGAAACGATGCCTCTCTAAAGCAGGGCATACACTGTGCAATACAATTTATTCAGTTGCGTTATTCAGCTTCTGCTCAAACTGTACGATTGAATCTCAGCCGTTAGAAGTTTGTAGGGTCTCACACTATACGGCCTGCTCTGCTGCGACCTTAGTGCTCACACTGTGCATCCATAACATGAAGCTTATAACACAAAATCTTTCTCTCGCTCTCCTTCTTTCTCTCTCTGTTATTCACTCACACGGACACACCACCACCACCATCAATTTTGCTAAATTGTTAATAAAAAACATTGACTAGGCAGCTGCAATTGAGCAGCAATGTCCATCCAACTCTTTTCACGGTTGTTGCAGTCGCGATAATTTTGTGAGGCCACGTCAAAAAGGCTCGGATGAGCTTGCTGAAGTTCTACGAGTGGTGCCTCCATCGCTTGTGTCCAGATCACACGCTGCCCTGCCGTGCTGCTCCGTCTTTTCACTTTCATTTCTGTGTTTGTGCGTGCACAGTGTGATAGGCTGCGTTGACATCCTCACGACGGCCGACAGGATTTCAAACAGGTTTGATTTTCTTATAACCAAACGATTGATGATCGGGAGCCGGTCGTGAGGTGTTAATCGCTTCTCATTACCCCATGTATCTTACACGATGCACGACACACGATCCCCAATACGGTCGCACGACTGAAAAATTGTCTCAAAATGGGCCAAAAATTGCACAGTTGTATGCCGGGCTTAAAATGTTCTGTATATACCCAGTTGTGTTACGTGACCTGTTGCCAGTTAAACAAATTAGTTGCAAAATGTTTCTCCAGCTGCTCTTTTACCCCCAGCCGTAAAAAGTTGGTGGGATATTGTCGTCACATCGGTCAGGTCGACTGCCACCGTGGACACTTAAGTTTGTCGATGTGATAACTTGAGAACGAGGTGACATAGGAGCTTCAACTTGATAGTAGAGGTGCACCTACTAAAAATCAAGTCAAGTCAAATTAATAAACTTTATCGATCCCGAAGGTTGGCCCTGAAGGAAACTGGGGTGAGCTTAAATCTCAGTGACCTCGACCTCAAGGTCAAAGGTTAAGTTTACTAAAAATCTTGTGAATGTGATAACTTGAGAACAAGGCGACGCAGGAGTTTGAAACTGATATCATAAGTGTGTCTACTAAAAGGCTGAGGAGTAGCGATGGCAGCTGGCAGTGTTTCATTTGTTTAACTTACTTTCCCAGCCTTTTGTTTCCCCTCTCTCTCACCTTTTGAGGCATGCTGCTGCTGCCATCAAATTTAATATGAGCCATTACTTTTCTGTAAAAATGACATTTTCTCTGGTCATTCTAGTTTCATTTACATTTTACACAGAATTTTTACACTCAAAGACTGCGTGGGGCAGTTTTACAGTTTTACATTTTTTTTTCCTTTGAGCTAAATAAATTATATTGGCAGATGCAGTACACTTAATACTCGTGTGCACAAAGTAACTGTTTGTGCAACTTAACGCTGTGTGTGTACTCATAGCTACAGCTTTCCCAGATGTTTCTTATGTCTGGGAAGGGCATCTTTTAATATCAGTCAAGACAGAGGAAGCCTAAACAGTGTGATTTAAATGGCATTGCAATGCACTTCACATTTTGTATTTCATTCTGGTGATTATTTTAAATTTTAAAGTCGATTTAAGATATAACTGGATTAGTAGTAAGAAATCAGGAGCACTTTTGTCTAGCAGCTTTACCATTGCTGTGTTTGCCTCAGTGTTCAAGTATTTTTTGCTGCTTTCCCTGATCTGAAATGGACAGCCGAGCTCAACTTTTAACCTTTATGCCATCTTATTTAATCCTTACTTTCAACATCATAAACTGGTATAAATGCTGGGAAAACAACTGGACCGTTACTTTTGCTGTTAGCCAATTGAAGCACATCCACTTCTTAACTCGCTATGACATTTGGCTTCTGTTGTTAAAAAAAAAACCCTTTGGCCAGGACTAACACATTGTGAAAGTCATAAGTCATTTGGTCCTGTAGCTATTAATATTATAAAATGCTGCGAGGAATGTAATGTATGCATGTACTTTGTTCTTAGCTTAGCACTGTGGACGTAAATGTGCCAGTAGCCGTCATTTGTGTCACCACTTTGTTCCCCTTTCTATATAATGTATGTATAGCAGACACTGTAGCTTCTGTTTTACTTTGTCAGTAAAATTGATTAAGGCTTAAATAAAACACCTGGTTAACGTTTTTCATCCTTGGTTTAACGATGCAAGTGGATTCTAATGCACAAATACAGTGAGTGATATTTCTCATGCTTCTTTAATTACCTATGACACTGATGCCCATTCCTTCGGGAGGCTGGTGTTACACAGATCCCAGGTCTGCTGGTGCTTACCTTTTAACTGGTCGATACTCTATTAATAGCAGGATAATGACTTAAGATTCAAGGCGATACATTCAGATAAGACAAAGCTTACACTAACAGAGGATAGAGTTCAAACGACACATGCAGCTAATATTAGCAGATTACAGCACATAGCAAGCTCAAGTCATTAACCCTGGTCTGAGGTCAGTACATCAGTGAGCTGAGAGATAACAGCATCTACTGTGGTAATGCTATATACACACAATATATATAGACACAATATGGAGACACACTGTGTGGAAGTACATTACATTTTAACAAAGAAAAACAATCATTTTGAATTCTTTGTGACTTTTTTACCTTCTAACTGGAAGAAAATCTCTCTTTGTGTAATTATAATTCCATAACTCATATTTCTGTGAAAATATGAGAATGAGAATACTTCATGCTGTAATGAGATACCGAAGTCAGACAGATAAACCTAACCCTTTCATGGATGCATGGTGCATCTTTAAAATAATTCTCTTAAAACACATTCGAATTAATTCCATATTGTGCTGGTTCACACTTTCAACTCCAAAGCAAAAGATCACCAGTGTGATTCCCTGTTCGAGTTTTGTCAGAAAGTCGTGTAAATGTTTGCCTAATCAAACATGCGGCGCACTCATTCAAAACAAATCCTACTGCAGCTAACTGTACTGAGCATTCAACCATGGTCTGGTCATAAATGCAGCATCGAACTGAGAAACATATATGAATGTTAACTTACACACAGTCAATGTAAAATTAAGCTTAAACCCTATTGTTGTGCTCTTTTGTCCACTCGTTAGCCATGGAATCACTTTTCATCGTCTTTTTTTAAATTCCCATTTCTTTAATGCTCTGTACCAAAAATTAAAGCCTGCAGTACCATACACATAATATATGTACTATGTTATGCTGCTGGCCCTGAAATTTATTACAGAAACATGTTTAGAAAACAGACTGCAGATACAATGTGTTGGCTGGAAATGAATTTCAAAGGGAACTCAAATTGTGAGCTTTTGTGAACTTTGTATGCAAAAACTTTTCTGCTTCTTCCATAATTTAGATTTCAGACTGACATCAGTGACGATGCTTTTGCATTGGCAAGCTAACAATATTATCACTGACCCATATATTTTCTCCCTCCAGTAGATTTTAAATTAATACCACGCATGCAGAGTTCTGGAGCTCTGGCTCAGGAAAAAAAAAAATGGATGTCATGTTGAGCCCCTGATAGACTTTCATGATTTTACGTCCCATTATGAAGCCACGATCCAGTGACTCACTAGAATAATTGCTGTTATTGTGTTAAATTTGTGTCATTTTGGAAAGCCACTCAACAGTATCTAGGGCACAGTGATGCTTTGTTATAACATGACATTGTTGTTTATTTACTGCTCATCGCTTTTTAATAGTAACGTTCTGGTTTATCTGCAGGGAAAATTTCAGTTTGAGATTTTTGTGCGTTTTAGTATTTTCAAATTTTGATATGACAACAGTGCTGAAAAAATACGTGGAGTGTAAACACAAATTATTCTCGAAGCATCACGTTTTTCTTCGGCTATCAACTTATGATCCTTATGATCGGGGAAAGCCGAAGTCTACAATAGTCGCGTCACAAGCAGCATCCAAAAGTGTCCATCTAAAATGAGCATCGTGGCCTATACCGCCTTACCACCACCTGTCGGATTACTCTATCGGTGGCCTATTTTTCTGGACTGACGTGGGAAAAGAGAACATCAAGGTCCTTTTCTCACTCACATCCTCTCAGCTAATTCTCTTCATCACTGCCAGTCATGTTGTACTGCAGCCATTTAAGCAGAGATGAAATGAATCAGCGTTGTATCAGCTCATGTCAAGTGCGATAATTTGTCCTATTTGTATGTATTTATTTTCCTAACATGTTAACTTGTTACTTAGACTTATTTCACAATCTAAACAACGACCCCAAAGCAGTGTTGGCTATTGGTGTGTTGGATCAGCCCGTCACATGATGCTGGTTCATGACCATCTTGTTCTTACTACGCTGATACACCAGACACACCTGTGTGACTGTAGGGTAATTTTCAGATGTCTGGATTGTGTAGAGAACTGCTTTCAGATTTAAATGCGCAGGGTTTTGTTTAAGATTTTTTGTTTGGCAGACATTAATCTGTAACTGCTTAACAGGGCCTGTGTGAAAAACCTCTTCGTAAGTGTTACCTCTATTAACTAGTAAATGTATTGAAATCAACCACAAGCCAAAGCCAGTGCCCTTTCTGACAATTATAAAAACAGTCATCTGGTTCCAGAACTGTCTTGTTACTTTCTTTGCCCATGTTCCATTTCTCCATGAGTTTTCTTGAAATTCAGCTTGGTAGTTTTTGTCAAATACTGCTAGCAAATAGAATGGCTGTCATGGGCTGTGACTTACCGCACGAAATACTATGATAATCTGCTGAGTAGCTGCCAGTAGAAATCAGGGTTTCGGTCTGAACAGATGAGTCAGGGATGAAGGAGTCAGTTTAGTCTGTTATCACACCAACTGTTGAACACGACGCAGGTTTATTTATGTTCATTTATTATCCCCAGAATATGAATTATCAAAAGGTTTTAGCAAAATAGTGGCTTTAAGGGTGAGTCCCCATGTCCTTATGGTCTCTGCCCCCAAGCTGCAGAGGGTCTCAGTGCTGTGCCTTGTTCCTGTACTAGGATGCCACATTTCAGAGCTCCCCAGGATCAAAGGCATGTGGCACTGACTTACAGTGTCAGACAGTGGTCAGGGTTTTCTGTGAGTCTGTTGTGGCCATGCTGTTGCATGCTGGGGGCAGCAGGTTGCGGGTCCTGTGCTTAGCTCACAGGAGTGGCACCCAGTGTGGTCTTCTGGTACTCTTGCCTTTATGCTTCAAGGTTCAACATCTCTGCATGTTTTGGTTGTAATGAGTGTCTATTTGAGTTACTATTGCCTTTTTATCTGCTCATAGCAATCTAACTAGTCTCCTCTGACTTCAGCATCAGTAAGGAAGTTTTGCCAGATCACCTTTGAATATTTAAGTATATAGACCGCACCATTGAGCCTAAATGTGCTGGGTTTTGCTATGTTACTGGCTGAGTAGATAAATGCTTTAACAAACAGTTGAACAGGCGTACCTGTTCAAGGAAGTGGCCAGTGAGTGTACATGACCTAGTTTTCCTTTACTTTCACAAACCTTTCCATTTCACTTGTGGAGAAAGTTCTTTACCATCTCATTGCCTGCTTGTTCTATTTTTGCATGATTTCATGCTGCTTTTATCATCTGTAATGTTGTACTTTTTCCAGATCCTCTAGTAGGGCAAGACTCAAATGAGTCATGGTTAAGGCTTGATAAATAATGCTGTTGATACTACAAAATTTGAGATATTTTACATAGCATTTCACTTGTTCTTTATGCATGAAGTGCCAGCTCTGCTCATACATTTCAGTGAGACTAAGAATACTGGAGATGACAGCATCTTCAAAAAGTACACTGCCTTGTGGCTTGCAGGCTTTTATTTCATGCTCACTGTATGATTCAGAGGGTTTACTTTTCCCTTGTCTGTCTCACTGTCCTTCATTTAGCCCCTTAGCCCTCGCTGTGTTTGGTGCTTAGACCCAGCAAGAGTCACGTATACACAAAGCTGCCTCTGCATAATTGTCAAAAGTATTTAACCAAGCTCATTATATAATAAAATAACAATTAATTAACAAGTATAAATGACTATGAATTGCCTGCTTTAATCAGCAGGCACAAGGAGCTCCCCTACCTCCTCTAATCAGCTTGAACACAGATCTGTGGTGTCCTGAGAGCATATATTCACCAGGCCAGAGCTCAGCGCTAATGACTTTGTGGAGCAACGAGGTGAGAGGAGTAATCGCTAAACATGAACACAGTACATTTCTCTGAAGCAGCTTCAACAAACTGAAATTCCCTTTATCCCCGAAGTCTGTGTTGTTCAATTAAAATGCCTCTGTTGGACAGCAGCATTAATCACAGCATGTTGGACTGCTCCATGTTTCTCAGCCTGAGCATAGCGAGGACATAGGTGTGACACTGAAAGTCTAATTAGGAATAAGCATGTCAGACGTTGTAGCTACTGGAGCCAATAACAAACTGGCTGTGTGTATGTGGGAACACGTTAGCGGTTTTCAGCCTGAAGACCGTATTTTTGTTGCTTCTTCTTTCTTTATTATATCAGTGTAAGGCTCTCAATATCTCCTCAGAGTTTGTTATAGCAAACCTTAGAGGAAGAATTAAATGTGTAGAGCAGAACATGAAACCGATGTGTGGGTATCAGTGCACCTGTGCTTGTGCACGTTTGCCTCCCTTTCAACACTGACCACATTGTGTCTGTCTTCTAATGAAGTATCTCTGAGTGGAGGAGTTGCCTCTCTTCTTTGATGTATTTCTTTCTGCATAATTGTCAAGTGCTGGTGCCAAAAGGAACCACAGAAATCAAGCTTTTAACCTCAAATTTAGATTTGATCATGTTCTCGCTCATGCTTTTTTGTAGAGATGCAATTTCCTCTCTAATAATGTGTATTTTCAAATAAACTAGAATACATTAATTCTAATGTATAAAACCACTTGGAATCAAATGTTTTCAGTGTTTTCCAAACCAAGCTATTTCCTTTATTAAGAAAAAATAATTTTCATTCTCCATATATACTATATGCGCATGACATGAGTTATGTTTTCATCTTACATTAATCCCCCTTATATGTCACAGTGCTGCTGACAGGTAAGCTGCAATAGGCGACAGTGGGAAACAGCCTGCTGGGCATTCATGTGCTAAGAAGTCATATTTGGTTGTGTAACTGTCAGATATCTAAAGTCTTAAATTTAAGTCTTTCGTCATTTCTCTCCTCTAAAGCTTCATGTTGCCTCAGGATGTACACAAGCAGAAGACGACAAACACATGCCTTTTTAAAAAAAACAAAAAACAAAAACATTTTCCTGATTTTCTTTAATTATTCTCACCCAAAATATAACCAGTTCAATATTCATTTAGGGAATTCCCTGTACCAAAAAGGGTCCGTTATTTTCTGCTGTCAGTTTTAATTTTAATATTATTATTCCAAAATTATGTGCTTTCAAATGTAAACTCTAAGTATTTTATTATTTATATGCAATGCACAAATGAAGTGCAGACTGCAACCTGGACCTGCCCTGTGTCATACACAAGTAGCAGATCAATCTATACTTTGGTATTTGTTTGACAGATTAAAATAATTACAACTGGCTGTAACTGTTTTTTCAAAGTCTTACTTGCAAATTTATTAGACTACAGACTCGCTCAAACAAAATAAATATGTCAGTTGAGACACATCTTCAGTGCTTGGAAGACATGATTCCAAAACTATTTCTGTCTGCAACAGATAAAATTTTTAAATCCAATGAGAGCTTTGAAATAAACTTTTAAATCTAAGCCCTTGAAAAATGTAGTTGTTCCCTCTTAAAGGACACTTTTGCATTGGTGCATTGATAAGCCAGACAGCTGTGAGTCAGTCAAAGAGATGTTAGCGTTACCGTCTGTGCCTGAGGAAACGTTCTGCTTATTATTCTGCTCACTCTGTAAACATTTCATTAGGCAAATGTGAAGATAGGCATTTTCCCTCTGAAGTTGATGAAATTATTATTGTCCCTATTTGTAGGTTTGCCCCCCTGTTGCATGTAGAGCTAATACCTGAACTCAGCGTGAATTTATGTAAAAAGGCAGCTCATGTATCGTTTCCCCCTCTTATTGTCTGTGTAGAAGAATGTAGTTCTTTTATAGAAGAAAAGCATATCTGAAAAGAGAAAGTAGAAGAAAGAAATTGTCTCAAAACAAATAGAATTATTTGCATGAAAATGTATGTTTTTTTGACTATTTTTTTGATCCTGCGTTAAACCAACTGGTATAAAAATTTGACCACACAATTTTTCAGCATTCATCGATTTTTGGAAAGTGCCATCGTTATTCCTGGGAAGGTGATCTATGGCAAAAATGTTATTTCTGTTTTTTTGGTTTATTATTATTTGGAAATGATTCATCACAAGCTAATCAGATTGTTTTCAGCTTCATGCTCACGAGGCAGAAGGATAAGCTGGTTGCAGAAGTGTGCCAGACAGATAGCTTCAGCCTTATCAGTTTGTGCATATGCTTGAGCAGCAGGATTTGGGAAGATGCAAAGTGGGGCAGATGGGGTCTTTTGGATGCATAAAGGCTAAAGAGCTCTGGTGTAATCTTGGTAATGAATGCTAATGAGAACTTGTTGCTGACGTTTGTGCTTAATACTCCGATGTGGTCTTTTACAAATAGCAGAATTTGCCCTGTAGCTGGTGAATACTAACAGAACAAATCAAAGAGGCTTTATGATGAAACAGAGATTTTTTTTCATGCTTTGTTTAGTATTCCACGTCTTATCACATGCGTCTACTTTGCTAATGCGTGAAATAATTTTATTAGTTTTCATGTAACAGACTGGTGCAACTCTGCTCTGCTGTATTGTAGTGCTAAATTTTCAGGGAAAATGGCATAGTTTGTGTGAAATAAAATAATGTAATATGATATGAACATCGTTATACAAAAATGCACAAGCATTTCATTTATTATAAATACAAAGGAAAGGAAAAAGCACCGTACAATCTTCCTGCAGATGCAGAAGAATTTATAATCTTTCAGATTTCTTCAGACAAATTCGTTATTTTTAATGATAATTCAGGAGCTGAAATTCAGAAATTCATAGAAATGTTTATAAAATTGTTGAAATGTTATTTCTTTATTCTAATGACCTGCAGGGAACGAGACATCTGTCTCCAAAACTAAATTCAGTTGTAGAAGTGTAAATAACCTCACTTCTCATTTGATAAAAATACCTCAGCAAATATTTTCCTTTACTAAACCCATCACTAGTTTCAGGTCTTACTGATGTTCATTTTGTATTTGTTTAAATTTTTGAGTAAAATAATAATACTAATAATACGGAGTGTACTTGAGGGTGTTCTGTTTTTTAATTGCCAAGTCAAAACCACTATTCTCCCGTGATGTCAGGTTCAAAAGAAGAAACAAGTTACTGCCAAAATGGCCATTTTCAAAATCAATATAATTTTACACAGCATTAAATGCATATTTTACATTTTCCCACTACATAAATAAAAGAAATGAAAATGATTATTGCTTATGTGCTTACAGTATGGCAACAAGTCAGTATGTTATTTAAAAAAAAATGTGACCATATAGTATATGATGTTAGTATATGTTACATAATATGGAGTTAGCCATATTTAACATTGTACATAGCACCTGCAAGCCAGCTATGTATTGGAATTTATCTGCACACAAAACCCATAAAGATTAAAGTAAAAGCTAGTACAAAGAAATCTTTGCCAGGATCAAATGTTCTGCCACAGTGAACCTTCCATCACATAATGTTGTCCCTGCTGATAAACCGCCCCACAGGTCCTCTTTCATTGACAGAAAGATTAAGAATCCCTACTGACATCATGAAACCTCCTCTTAACTGAACAGAAAATGGATGTGTGCACAAGATAGAAGAAGCTAATCGGTTGGGGAAATCCTGTTCCTGTATGCTATCACACAAACCAGCGCTCACCTCTTTTACCTTAATCCTGATTATCTCTTTCTCCTCAACTCACTCCATCTTGTACTTTTATTTCTCCTTGTCTTTTCCTTTCTTACTTTGCAAACACACTCTCTATCTCTGTTTCATCGTGCACAATGAGGCTATAACAGGAACACCCTGAAGGGATCTTTAAGGTCATTTCAGTCTGTTAAAGTGGATTTTTAGTTTTTCAGACTTTGCAAGCTCTTTAAATTCTTTGGTTCAAATCAGATGATTCTACCAGTGTCTGAGTTGAATATTTGATATTTGATTGTATCAGCTGAACCCAGAATGTGATGAATAGCCTCTCAGCAGTGCCTTAGTGATTGGTTTAAAGCTCCAACATAACACCGTCAAAGCACAAGTCCTCTAACAAGCCCAGAAGGCAAAAAGGAGCAATCAAGTACATGCAATGATTCACAGAACATAGATAACATGCCTTCTTTTAAGATTAATGGCTTTTCCACTACTTGTGGGACTGACTATGGAATTGCCTTTTTCTGTTTCAATGTGTAATGGAAATGAAGGTTAAGGTTTCAGATTGAGGTCATTTTTGTCTGAGGATGGAAAATAACTAAACCTTTTGATCCATTTTAGTAGTGAACACAGTCAGCTCAATACATTTTACACAGCTCGATGTTCCACATACTAAAGGCCTGCATTGCTTTTGGGAATTGGGAATAGAAAACGAACGATGCACCAGGTAGCCTGAATTCAATCTGGATGGCTGAAAGTGCTTGGAGGCCAAAACAGTCATACGTAACAAAAGCACCTTTTCCATTAGTACCTACACAGATTGACTCAGTAAGGTTCGCTCCTGGGGGGAACTGAATTGGTTAGTTGGCCAGTTTGAGGTTATTGTTATTGTTAAAAAGATATCAGCTGAAGAGTACTTCATTAATATTTTTTCTTGATATGTTGTTATAGACATGATTTGTTTTCCTTTACTTTTGCTTCCAATTAGTTAGAGAAATGAGAAATTAGTTACTTTTTAATTTTTTTTATTTCCTTATACTTACTTTGTTTGGTCTACATATATTTCTTAGGTGGAAATATATGATCAGAAAGAAAGTTAAATGTAGGAAGGTCATTTAAAAAAATAAAAACAAAAATGAGATGTCATAGTAAAATTTAATTGCTTTAAATATTTTGTAAAATTACCTTTTTTAACTATGAAAGTACCTCTTAAGTGTTTTTGTTGTTTTCTTCTAATGTTCACAACAAGGGTAGATTAACATGATTAACCTAAAACATGGGAATATGTCACGTAGATGCACTTTCTCTCCCTACTGAGTGGCTTTAAAGAATGAACCCTTTTAAAAATACAGAGAAAACATCATCCAACAAGATACATGGGTCTATAATTTAAGAAAAGTCTAGGAAATAAATCACTGGGCTCAAGTGGAAACCATCTGAGCCTGATGGCTTACCTTATTTGTTAACATAAATGCTGTATGAAGTTTGGATAATGAGAAAGAAGCATTAAAATCAATGCGGCTCTCCTGGGAAAGCAGATGCTGCAGTAAGTTTAAAAGCTAGAGCAGGATTGGATATCATAAATCTGCTATTAATAGAGATCTACCTTGGTTACTATTGATTTATTTCTAAGCTTTACACAATTTATTAATATATTGTTGGACTTGAGAGACTATCTACAGGTATCTCCTAAAAATGAGAAATTCAAATCCAAGACTAAGTAATATTTAATGCAATGTATAAAGATGTAGTAGTATTTGAAGGAAAATAAAGTGTTTGCAATGCACAGTAAAAGAAAAAGGCTACAGGAACAAGCAACCAATCAGCTAGTTTCAAGTTCCTCCTTACTCATATTGTGAAACATTGCCACATTCACTTTTTAATCTTCCTCCTTGTTGAACTTATTAAATATGTGCAGTAGTTATACTTCGTCTGGACCAAGCTATTCAGTACAGACTCAATACAGAGAACTCCTCATTTCAATTTTCTTTTTATCACTTGCAAACTTTGCAGTCTTGAGACCAAACTGTCACAGACTGAAGCAACGCTGCCCGAGGCGGTTTATCTGATTTGCAGCAAGAGGCTTTATGAAGTGCTTCAAAATAAACTTTTAATAAACTTTTCACATTTTTTAGCAACAGTGTGGTAGACCTAAAAACAAACTTAAAGAACCACTCTGCACTACTGGCACCCTGACAAGGGAAAGCATAAGCTTAACATAACCTTTTTTTGTGTTTTTCGTGCAAACATGTAAACATGTAAAGGTGCCTCTGTACTAACAAGTTCATTCATATCACACAGGGTGATGAATTATCAGTGAAGACCATTTTGTTCCCGTTTTAGAGGAAATTCAGACTTGAGGCACAAAATAAGGTATACGGCAGGTAAAACACAGCAGCAATGATTTTGAAAAACTTTGATATTGACTTGATATTGAAATGAACGGACTCCACCGGTGTTTAGAAAAAAGTGCGACTTTAGCAAACCACCCTTAGACATAAATAGACATAAACCTAAGAGTGCTGTTTAGGGATTGTGCTATGTAGTTCCCTTTATATTAAACCTGGTTTTAAGTTTGTTAGGTACACCTACTGTTAACCTATTTTAGGATATTGCTGTCTGATATGTCTCATTATACAATTTCAAGCACTGTTTGCATTGTGGTAAGAAAAAGCAGAATAAATGAAGAAAGCTTAATATTTCCAGTATCATACTGCAATGTTTTTGCTTTGCAAAGCCAAGAACATACTGCACTGCAGGCTAATATTGCAGCAGAAATCCTATGAATAAATCTCTTTTCATAGATGATGAGGCTTTCCATTCCACCACTGCTGGATTCCTTGATTCTCCATGTAGGACACATCAAAAGTGAAAAGTTTGTATACACATTATATACAGTATGAAGAATTTCTCCCTTCTTTAAAACATGAAATTATACCTCCACAGTGTGTGGTGTTATTGTTTCCTTGGTCTCTAAGCAGCATGATGCAGTGGGAGTAGCATACCTGTTACACTCTCTCCTTTCTCTGTCTTTTTTCTTTTACTTCTTTACACTGCATTCTCTAATCAATGCTATACATTATAATATGCACTATAAAATGACCTACAAAGAGGAAAGACACCTACAGATCCCTATTAATATATGAATCTC